>CM064508.1:1409703-1569011 GCA_032716605.1 Paralithodes platypus | reverse complement strand
GAACAATTCGACATATATGAAAATCTTCCTCGTTTTCAATAACTGTCCAGTATTTCTTATCAATGAACTGTATTTTGTCTTTAAGTTCATCTAAAGAATGAAATGTTATGTCTTGTTTGTACTTATTGTTATCTGCAATACTCTTTGCTACCGCAGCTTGAATGGCAGACTCTTCCATTCGTTTCCTCTTCTTGTCCGGGGCTTCTCTAGCATGTGATGGGCCAGAAAGGTAAGAGGGGCAGTTTGGCAATTGTGATGGAATTACACCATCACAGAGCTGAGGATACGTCAACTTGGCCACTAATTTAGTTCCGCTCTTCTCGTCAAAGTACGAAGTCTCTCGCCTTATTTCATCAGGTCTAAAATGGAGCTCACACACCTGTAAGAGATGAAAGCTCCGATATAGCTAAGCTAAAAATAAATCGTTGCATAATTGTATTGCGAGCGATATTATTGCTTGATAGTTCAATCATTCACGAAGGAGTAAATACACTGATTTTGAGCAGTGTGTAATTTGACTTATGAATATATACAATTCAATATACCACACTTAAATTACAGTACTGGGTAGGCTTAAATTTTGTATATATATTTTTCCATAATTTGGAGTACAAAATTATTTCATTATGCAGCATTGATCCAGGAGGAGGATCCAATTCAATGCATCCGCCAGCGTCGTCGTCAAACATACACAACAAACAAAATAAAATAACTTCTACTCCATGGTTATGGATAACTTGCTTCGTCGATAATAATACTAATACTAATAATACTAATATTAGTAATTATAATAATATCAATAATGAAATTAATAATAATTATATTAAAGGTAACACATCTAGTATATCATTAATGAAGTCATCGATATACCACATAATAAACTCCCGAAAATATATATACTCCCACTGTTGAGCTACTCAATTACTATTATTCTTATTAGTACTATTATTATTATTATTATTATTATTATTATTATTATTATTATTATTATTATTATTAATAGTATTAGTATTATTAGTAGTATTATTTATATTAACATTATTATTATTTCTATTTCAACTTGCTGAAGGAATGAGTAAATTTAGTCATGTAATGTTTAAGCCTACCGTACTCAATATTTAGACACGTGAATAACATTGTAGAATAATTTGTACTCACCCTGCTGTTTTCATTTGGAGTGTAATCTACTCGTCGAATGGCTGTAAGCCATTTGCTGGAAAGGTCAGCATTCCTTGGGAACCTAAACACGTGCACTTTCGGTCCCGATCTGTAATTCCCCTTGCAATTTGGCACTGAACACGTGTAAGGCATTGTTGATGATCATGGAGAAGCTATCACAGGGAATAATGTACTTATAAAGTATATATGAGGGGGAAATAGTTTGGAAACACAGCGACAACCTCCCCCTACCTCACTAAAATGTATACTGACCTGCGAGGGTAGTGACCGTTTCAGCACTCCTTTTGTCGATGTCACAGAATTTAAAGGTCCCATCCGTGCGGCCTGGTACTCTAGGTGGCCTTGGTTAAGCCCGGTTCACACCAAGGTCCATAGATACATCAGGTCAACCCACGCGCAGCTCAGTGACGTCAGACTGTTGTACCAAATGAAAGAAAGAGAGAATACGCTCGCCGCTCTGCCTAGCTCCGCCCCCTAACAGCTGCGAGACGTTGTAAAGGCTTATCCCTCACACAGTCCACACAATATCTGGACTGTGATCCCTCAATACCTTCACCTTCCCGCCTATACACTGTCACAAGCTTATAATACATTGTAATTTTGTTTACCCGGTCCAATCATTTTCATATCAAATGTAGGCTATTACTATATTACTATTATAATATTATAATATTATATTTAGCATATACAAAATGGGATAACTATTTTCAGGTTTAATTTATAGGTAGGCTATTGGTTATTGTTCTAATTTCTTCTTACAACTAGGTTGCACAAAGCGGGATAAGAATTTCACAAAATTCGGTACACACTTATTTTATTAATATATACATGTGTCTATTAAAGTTAAATTATGAAGATTTGGACTTAGAGCACTGGCAAGACCTGCGTCCAGTATCATCGTAAGGTTCCGTAAGGTTATTATGAAGAACATTGGACAGGTTACAAAACAATAATAATAACATAATAGAAGTGAGTACAAAAAGCCTGTTGGCCCATACAAGCCTGAGATCCCTCTCACACCTAACTCATCTCGTACTTATGCCTTTCTAGTTTGATGTTGAAGCTCTCAAAATTAGCCATATAAATATATCTCAAATTTAGCCTTATAAATACATATCAAAATTAGCCTTATACATACAGTACATGGTCAGTAAATTGGTAGATACATTTTAATATTAATGTTATGCCCTGATTTTATACAGGATTAACTTGGTATAGGTGAGTTCTGCAAGACTGGGTTATTGGATTTCTTGCAAAATACATAAAGAGAATCAACAGAGGACATAGATAATCTCGGATAAATGGTTTGTAATACAGCTTTATTCTCAATAACACTCAGGTAGAAGGTACGTACTAGAATTCCACGAACAATAGAGGTTGGAGCACTCAGGTAGGTTACTGGACTTATTACCATCTCCCAGCACTTATCGCGGATTTGGATAGAGACATACTTCCCACTTCCAACGTTCAGGCATTATTCTTCTGATCACATTGCTTTATGATACGTAGGGTACATGAATCACACAGGTTAGGCATTTCGCTTTGTTAACTCTCTCTGGTAATATGACTCTTAATCAAGGATGAAAGTATAAGTAATGTGGTTATTGCCCAAGAATTTACGTAAAGGGATAACTGTAACTAGTTGCACTGGTCTAGGATGTTCACTTGTCTAGGTGATACTTCGGACCGAAAATATCAGTGAGGGCGAATCAGGTTAAACCTGATGGCAAGAATAATTACGGGAGTCAGTTCGCCTAAGCTAAATTTCACTGATATATATTAATGTGTACTAGCATAATCACTTGTTTCCTGATCATCAGAGAAAGTTGAGACACAATCGAATACACTGGATGGTTGATAGTTAATAGCACCGTAACACTGGTACTCTGTGAAGTAACAACAATTGCTGATGGGTTAAGACAGTCGATTGTTGCCAAGAAGTTATTCTTGCCAAGTCCTCACTCAAGAGTTTCTCACATAATCCCTTCTAACATAAAAAGATCTTTCTGCCTTAGATCAGTTATGAGTTATGATCGTTCGTAGCTCAAGTAGCGAATGGTGCACTATCAGAAGTTAATGAAACAATCAATAATTTGTGAATTTGTTGTCTACCAATATAATATTACTGCCGGTAGTCCCGATCGCAATAAAACATTCGTAAAGGGTTAAGTCACTTCCTCACAGAGTTGCACAGATTACGGAACGCCGAACTATCGTGAATCTTGAGGGGGGGAGGGGGTATTAGAAGCCACCGCAGTGTGGCCAGCCGTTGCTTTGGGCTCTAATATTCAACTGCCCGACTGTTGTCTCTGGGTCTTATTTATAGGCAGGTCAAGGAAGCTTCAGGAATGTTCTAGAAGTATTGGATGTCAATGCTATGAAGTAATTAATTTATTCTGGTGAACTTAGGGGGTTAGGGAGGGGGGTCTTTAATGTGGCGGTAAGTAACCTGTTATCTGATTTATGATCGTGGATATCTTAACTCTAGTATGAGGTACTAGTAGAGTTATTTAGGCGGATTTGGTGAAGGTTTATAGGGACTACTTTACTGGCGCTCTACGTGAATAGGCTGGGAGGTATTATTCATCAATTCACCTAAATATCCTTCTCTGGTCTAGCTGACATGCTATTCGTAATCTAGGATGGGATAAGGAAGATTTTGGTTTTGGTTAAGGATGGGATAGGATGGTATTTGGATAGGTATTTAGAGGGTTAGTTCATCACCTGTTGGAAATTCACCTGGTGTCTGGCAAGAAGTTGTTGCCTACGTGTGGGTCATGGTGAACGTCTGTGGGGGTTAGGGGGGTCCCTTTGGGGTGGGGGGGCATGTCACTCCTTAAATATGTATATATGGGATTCTCTACGCTAATGGGGTTTTCTTATGATGTGGTGGTGTCAAGAGTGATACTCTTAGGGAGGGTTGATCCTGGGTTCTATTTTTTTACTTACTAGGATTACTCATGGGGCTCATAATAGTAGTTTTCGTGAAAATGAAAGTCAGGCGGAACCGTCGACTTCTTAGGGGTGAGAGGTTGGCTGTTGTAGCCTCGCGCCGTCCGCCCTCCTGGTTCAGGTTGTGAGTTGGGCTAGTAAGTTAGAGGGTAGTAAATGGGGTTACAAGAATGAGTCTTTATCTGCTATTTATTGGGATGAGGAAATGAACGGGATCGGCATGTTAGAACGTTCGTCTGGGTGTCTTTACAGGTGGGGGTTTGGACATTGGAAAGGGGGTGGTTTGAGGCTAGGCACCGTGCCGCTCGTGACCTAGGGTCGTGACCCTTAATGCGCTGGACATAGGGGTGGCATTCCCCTACGATCGAACAGGTAGGATGGCGTGTGCAGCGGGGCGTGAAGGAGCAAAAGACAGGGTGACCCACAAAACAGGTGACCACTGAGCATGGGGTCACGAAGCAAAACAGAGTAATGTGGATTGTGGATTAGGAGGTGGTGATTGGGAGACGTGTAACAATTGTGGAAAAGTAAATGGAAGAGAGGAATAACATGGCGGACAGAAGATAATTACCCTAAGGACTGAAATACATGCATGAACGACGGTATTAGTTGTCAACTTAAGGTGAATGGGACTTGGTTGGAATGCACGGAATACGATTCGACACAAGGACAGTGCCGCTATGTCGCATCAATACAGGTGGCATACTCTGGTTAATATTATATATACTGTTATGCCCTGTTTTTCTACAGGTTTAACTTGGGTAATGTGAGTTCTGAATGACTGGGTATAGAAGGCTGCATGCACAATACAAGGTATGAGGAATAGAGAACACAAAATAAACACACGGTAACACGACACAAGTTCACGTTTATTGAAATAAAAAAATAAAGAGCATAGAAAGATAGTTATATTCGCACAAAACAAATGATAGAAGGGAACTGCTAGCATTTGCGGATTTGGATGGAGCCTAGTCTCCCACTTCCAACATTCAGGTATATTCTTCTGATCACGGGTTTAATTAGCAAGTTTATATTTTACTGGAAGACCTCAATATATTCGTATAATTCAATGTCACTGATTTTACTTCTTGCTGGCTGGTCGCGTGCCCACGTAGCAACTCACAGTTAGGATTAGATGCGTATATTATAGAACACGGAAATCTCTAGCAACCTCATGGGGGTACTGAACTAAGTTTGATATTCTTAAGGCAGAAATATGTAGAACACGAATCAGTGGGCGAACGTTAGATATCACTAGAGTTTTAATATCTGAATAAGGTAATTACGAGAGTCAAGGTCGCCTGTTAATAAAAACACTGATCGCTTAGTACGTCCCAAATGGAATGGTTAAATATGAATTACACTGGCAAGGTCTTAGCCACTTTATAGAAAGTTAATAAGTGAGTATCAAGCTAGTACTATAACACTTAGTACTAGTAACATGAATCTTGAATAGTATGGGTAGATCTGGTCCTGGTTATCTTGCTTCCGGTGATGTTGGGGGCTAACGACTGGTTCCTCGGCCGTCCAGATGGTCCAAAATGTAGGAAGTTCTCAAGTCGGATCTCTTGATGATCGTTGCTGGCTACACACTTATATACCCACGAATTTGTGTGAAGGTTATAAGGTGCACGTTAGGACTTGTACATGGACAGATGCTTCTATCAGTCTTCTCTGCCACGGAGTCTGCCGTATCTGGAATTTCTCAACTCCGGAACAACACAAGGGCAGAGCTAGAGGTAAACTGCAGGGTAGTGACCACTGGTTGGTGTCTAGCTTTCAACTGATTTGACTGGGGGCGGGAGTTAGATTTATAGGCTCGGTTCTGGACCCTGCAGACAGTAGGGATCTCGAGTCTTATGGACTTAATTGAGCTCTCAATAGATATGGGGACTAGGTAAGATGGTATTTACTGTTGTGGCACAGGGCGATAGGAAGCCTTTATATTTTCATATAACTGAGCCTTAGTAAGAGGTACTATTTTGGCTATACTGGACGTATTTAGGGGAGAGAGACTGGATCTACTTTGCGAGGAGGATGGGGACAGCTGTGATAGGAGCGTCTCTCTAGATTGTTCAATCTTCATTCTATGGTATAGCTGAGGTGCTAATTTAGTGATCAGAGCATGCAAGAAAGGTAAATGGTTTATTGTGAGGTAATAGAGGTTAGTAAAGGTGTTAGTCATTCATGGTTAGTTCATTGATAGGAAGAATTCCTGTGCTACCTGGCAATGACTCGAGAGTCAAAACAGGGGCCAGGTATACCTCCGCGGGGGTGGGGGTCTCCCTCCTCGGGTGGGCAAAAAGGGGGAGCTGGGCGCCCTCTCTCTGATATAGTCGTCCGGCGGCTGTGGCTAGGGGCTTGCCATATCACCAGTGTTTGTAATAACCCTCTGTGTATGAGACAGATGTGAGTGTCTTTAATACCAAAACCGAAGGTGCCTTAACTAGCTGGTTTTACTCGGCTGGTTGTTAATTGTAGGGTTTGCTGGATATGGTGGAGACTGGGTTGCTAACTCTGCCACATTTATCTGGAAGTATGACAATAGAAGTTAGTTACTGGCGGGGCGGCTAGCCTCGCACCGACGACCATTGGGTGCAGGGTTGTGAATGTGTTGTAAGAGAATAGATGGCATGCAAGGGGCTAGTAAAGTTCTAATGTTGTTCTGGCCTACTAAGTGAAGGTAGGCTGGATAGGAGTATATATATAAAAGGTTGGAGAGCGTTAGTAACGGACAATTCAAGGATCTTCAAGAGGTATGAGAGAGAGGCTAGGTCGGACAAGAGTCAAGAAGCGCGGGTGTCTTAATGAGAGGGGGGGGGAGAGTTCAAGGGCTACAGGGAAATTTTGCCCCTAAGGTCCCTGGGCGTGGGGGTGGCATTAGGCTACAATTGATATGGAAGTTTGAAAAGGCAGTAGAATACGTTAGCCAAATGCTACCGGGGAATGCAACTATGGGGTGGTATATGAGTCTGGAAAAGATAGAGTTATGTGATCAGTCAGAGGGTTATGGATACTATTAGTTGGCCCTGGGAACTGCGTTTTCTATTAAATATAAAATACCACCCACAGCGGCAGTTCGTAGGGGTACTTAGTTATTGTTTCGGGGTACTTATGACAGATACTGGTAACCAGGTTATCTTATACAATCTCTGGTTGGGGTAAGAGGTGTAAGACACGAAATAAATTGGCGTAGTGTGGGCTGTGGATACGAAGGAGGCAAGGGGAAGACGTATGACAATTGTAGAAAGTAAATGGAAAAAGGTGAACACAATGGCGGATAAAAATACTTAACCTAAGGATTGCATACATAGATTTATGGGGCGATGGGTCTTCAGAAGCTTAGTCTGGCAAGACAAGATGTTAGGGAATGTTAATATTAATACTTAGTTACTAGAGGAGCAATGCAAGGGGCGACTAAGCACGGGTTACATATATCTATACTCGTCATGGAAAATGATATAAGAGGTCTAGGGACAAGCGTGGGTGTTTGAACTGCTAAGATATATAACATCTACTTCTCGGATGTAAGAACATACATAGATATATTTATGGCTGTCTGATGTGTTGGCATTGGCTCAACGTCGGGACAGGGCATGGGTGTTTTTAATATGAATGTATATTCCTGTTCATCATCTTTGTAGTTAATAAGTGTAGGACACGAGGGGGTTAGTGTACGTGAGGTGTGGAAAATGGTCGGTTTAGAAAAGGTAAATGGGTGTGTCCTGGAGCTGTTTAGCCCTGCGGGCTTGGGCCTGTCTGGAATGGCGGGCTCGGTCAGCTGGTCCTTTCGTTCTGTGGACCTTTCTTCCGGGTGTTTCTGTGTGGTGTTCGCTCGTGGCTTCTGTGGTGGGATTCTTGTTCTGGGGCATTTTACTTCCCTCTCCTTCATTATAGGCTCGTCCTCGAGCCTCAAGGGTGAAGTTAAAAGAATCATAGTAATGGTGGGTCATTTTCAGGGTATTTAGAAAGTTCCACCAAACACGAGAGCGACGGTCAGGTTTCTTTTGCAGGTCAATGTATACCTGTAAGAATGTGTCCTCTGTGTTGTGGCGGGCGGCTGCCCGGGCTTGGTGTGGGTGTGGTACACGGGCCAAGTGTCCAGTGGGAGTCTTTACTTTAACCTTTCGTATGAATGGTTTGTAGCTTTCCCCCGTGGGGGTCGGAGTGAGGTGTGTGGGGTTGACAGGAAGTCTGTTTAGTGTGGTGAATGGGTTACTAACCGAAAGGGGATTCGCGCATGACAACAGGGCTGGGGATGAAGGGGGAATGTGAGTCTGGGTTGTATTTGGTTTTCTTAGGCGGTGTTGTAGGTTGGGAATATATAGTGAGGCAATGCGCAAAATCGGTGTAGGTAAGGTGGGTGAAGGAGGGGGTGTGTGTGTTGTGTGGCTTGGGTCCTTAGTGTCAGAACGGGGTGTTATTTTTGTATCGCTGTCTTTAAATCTGATGGGTCTGTTGATTATTCTACCTCTGGCGGTCCTGGTGGGAAGGTAGATGTTTGTCGTGGGACTTGAGTCGCTCGACGATGTTTTATAGTGAGGGGAAGCATGTTTTATAGGTAAATGACATGTGGGAGTTTTCTCGGGGGTGACTTTGGGGGGGGGTTTCTTAGGGGTTGGTTGGTTGGGGGTTCGGTGAGATGAGGAGGTTGGTCGGTGTGTGGGTGGGGTGGTGGGGATCGTGGAGGGGAAAGGGGCGGATGCGGGGAGGCTAGACGGGTGGGTAAGGAGTGTAGATTTAAGTTGGAGGGTTGGGGGTAGGGGCGTGTGTTGTTTGATGAGGTTGGTGATTTGCTGGTGATTATTCGTCTTCTTTCCCTTTGTGGGGGAGAATTCGACGAAGAAGAAGAAGAGGAGGAGGAGGGTAGTGGTCTGGCAGCCCTACGGAACTTGGTTAGTAGGGTGTGTTTTCTGGAGGTTTTAAACGATGTTTGTCGTGGGCGTAAGTTGTAGCGTGAGGTTACTGAGGTAGATTGTGTGGTGCGGTTGGGTGTGTACTTGGTTTGGGGTGGCGGTGGTGGTTTTCTCACTGTGGTGCCTGGTGGAGGTATGTCAGGGCTAGACGGGAGGGTTTCTGTTGTGGTTGTGGGTGGAGGTTTTTGTACTTGGATAAGTTGGGGAGGAACTTGACTATCAGAAGTGAAAGAAGGTGTCATGGTGGAAGAGGGTGTGATATTGGGGGCTTGGGGTTTGTGGAGGTTAGTTGGGGGGGTATGGTGAGAAAAGATTTGTCGGTTCGGTGCGGGAGGGCTTAGGTCCTTAGGGGTTTGTATGGGAATATTCGTAGCCTGAGTGAGGGGGTGAGTAGGGGTATTTAATTTAGGGTCGGACGTGGGGGGTGGGGTAATGTCTTGTGGCTTTAGAGGTTTAAACGCTCGGACGAATCTAGTTCGGAGCGTGCGAGTTACGCCGTGATAGTCGATGGTGACTTGAAAGGCATTTGGGACTTGTATTACGGTGTAGGGTCCGACATAGCGAGGGCCTAACTTGTTGGTGATAGGGAGGTTGGCTACCATTACGGTGTCATGGATGGCGAAAGGGTTTTTTTCATCGATGTTGTCAGTTTTGGTGTCTTGACAGATCTGGGCGGTATGGAGGGTGTTTTGCAGATGTTGCAATGGGTCAATTGTGGAGGTGGTGGAGGGAAGGTGAGCGTGGTGGTGGAATGGCAGTAACAGGGGGGGTACACCGTAAACACGTTCATGAGGGGAAATACCGTCTTCCCGAGGACAGGTGTTCATACCCCACTGTATCATTTTTAGTTGTGATGGCCAGTCTGAGGTATTAAGAGCAATCATTCTTGTACGTAACTGGTTGTTGATGGTACGATGGCTGCGTTCGCAGATAGCATTTCCTTGAGGCCAGTACGGGGATGAGTGTTTAATCTTGATACCGCATTGTTGGGTGAATTGTTGCCAAACGTGTCCACTAAACTCGGGGGCATTGTCCGATAGAAGAGCAAGGGGAAGGCCGAATATAGGGAACACTTCGGTGGCAAGCAGTGTGGCGACTGTGGTGGCTGTGTGGTCTTTAACTGGGCAGGCTATTAGAAATTTTGAATATACGTCTACAAATGTGACGATATAGCGGTTGCCAGCGTAAGAAGGGAACGGGCCCATGATGTCGAGGGATAGGACTTGGAACTGTTTGTTGGCAGAAATGGTACCAGCTGGGCCTGGGGTGCGTGATCTATCCTTTCCCAATAAACACGGTTTGCAGGATTCTGTCACTCGTTGTGCAATTTTGGAGGGGTTGGGGGTCCAGTATTGGTCTGTGAAGATCTTTAACATTTTCTTTTGTCCAAGGTGTATGCCGTTTCCCTCGTGGATGGCAATCATGTAGTCGTGGGCTATGGTGGGGTCCAAGATTATGTGACCAGTGTCTGTGGCAAGTTGATCTCCCCAGCGAGTCAGTCTCCTGAAGACGTTTAACGGTATCCAGGGGGGTCTGATTCGTGCTTCCCAAGATTGAATTAGGGAGGGGGCTGGGGGGGCATTCTGTCGGGAGGTGGGGGTAGATACCAATTGAGTGTTTTGTAAGGCGGCTAGGTTGGTGGGGGGGTCTTTTGGTACTGGCAAACGTGACAGGGCGTCTGCATTAGTATGGAGTTTGCCGGGACGATATTGTATTGTAAAGTCGTAGTCCTCTAGTGTCTCTCTCCAACGTACCAAAATGGCTGAGTTGGTTTCGCACCTACGCAGCCATTGTAAAGATTGATGGTCGGTAATTATTTCGAGTTTTGCGCCTAACACAAATGACCGGAAGTGGCTGAGTGCCCAAATGATCCCTAAGCACTCTCTCTTGGTGGCTGCGTAATTCTGTTGGGGTGGGGTGAGTGTGCAGCTGGCATACGCTATCACATGTTCCTTTCCATCTCTGAATTGAGCTAATACTGCACCTATGGCGTACAGAGATACGTCGGTATAAAGACGGAAAGGTTTCTGGTAGTCAGGGAAAACGACAATAGGGGCTTGGATTAGCTTTTGCTTCAAAGTGTTAAACGCGAGGTCTCTTTCAGGTGTCCAGGCGAACGGGGTGTCTTTGTGGGTAAGTTGGTGGAGGGGTCTGGCTATGGTGGCAAAGTGGGGGACGAAACGTCTGTAGTACGTGGCTAAACCTAGAAACGAACGTATTCCTTTAACCGTGGTGGGTGGGGTTTGGTTTTGTATGGCTTGAAGTTTCTTTGGGTCTGGCGCATTACCATGTTCAGATATCACGTGTCCGAGAAAATCTACCTTATTCCGGGCAATCACGCACTTTGAGGGTTTTAATTTCAACCCGGCGGCTCGGATTCTTTGCAGGACTTGTCTCAACCTGAGGAGGTGTTCTTCCCAGGTTGGAGAGTACACAATAATATCGTCCAGATAGGCTAGGCAGGTTTCCCAGGTTAGGCCATGCAATACCGTTTCCATCAAACGGGAGAAAGTGGCGGGTCCGTTACAGAGGCCAAAAGGTAGGACGTTAAATTCATAGTGATGGCCACCACTAGTGGAAAATGCTGTTTTCTTTTGGTCCTCGGCCTTGATAGGCACTTGCCAATACCCTGCTTGCAAGTCGAGGGTAGTGAACCATTTGGATCTGTATAGGGAGTCAAGGGAATCGTCTATTCGGGGTAAGGGCGTAGCGTCTTTAATGGTTATGTCATTTAACCTCCTGTAATCGACGCAAAAACGGGTTGTCCCATCTTTCTTTTTGACTAAGACAACAGGGGAAGACCAGGGGCTAATGGACGGGGTGGCAATCCCGGCCTCTAACATTTCCTGGACTTGGCGTTCCTCTTCCTGACGTTGTATGGGGTTCTTTCTACGGGATGGTTGTCGTATGGGGGGGCCTGTGGTGTTAATGATGTGTTGTTCTACATCCGTCTGTCCGATTTCGGTGGGTTGTTGGGCAAAGACGTCACTGAATTCCATCAGTAGGTCGTACATGCCGTTCTTTTGGTGGTCAGATAGTGTCTCAGGAAGAGGGGGCAATTGGAGGCTGGTAGGGGTGTCGTTACAATGTATGGGGAGGTCATCGAAAGTTTCGAGATCTCCTATAATGAGACCTTTCGGTAATGTCAGGGGTTCCTCTGAGATATTAGCCACGAGAATGTGGTTGATACGAGCGGGAATGATGGCGGGTTGTAAGAGGCAGCGATGGGTGCTGGGGGATGTGTTAGTGGGGGAAAATACCATGTGAGTTTGGGGTATGGGCCGCAGGTTCACCCATTTTTGATGGTGGGGGGGAATTTGGCATTTATCCTGAACTACCGCTGGGCTAATGATGGTGGGGGATTGACTGGCGAGCAGGTGCTTGGTACTTATAAGGGGGGCAAGGTCACTTTGGTGGGGGTCACGCGTGAGGGAGGGATTAACGGCGCGTGTGAGAGGATCAGTGGGGCGCGGTGTGAGGGGGTTAGAAAACGGGATTTGTTGGAGGGACTGCGGAGGGTTGGTGGGGGAAGCGTTGTCGGTGGCAGTAACGGTTTGTTTAGAGGTTATCTGGGGTTGGTGGGTTTGTCTGTCATGAGGGGGTGAGTCAAGTGTGAGGTTTTGAAGTTTATTAGGGGTGTGAATTGTGGGGGGGTGGAAGGGAGCTACTGACGAAAAACTGTCACAAGGGGGATTGGGGGGGTGGTGGAATAGCTGGGCATGGTGGGAACATGGTTGTGTCCCTCGGTCGGCACGCGTGAGGGGGGGATTAACGGCGCGTGCGGGCGGTTCAGAAGGGTGCGAGGTGAGCGAGTTAGAAAACGGGATTTGCTGGGGGGACTGCGGAGGGTTGGTGGGGAAAAAGTTAGGTGTAGAACATGGGTTATTGGTGTAGGACTGGTGTATTGATTTGGGGTTGTTAACATTTCTGGGGGCATGGGGGAAACATTGTTGGGTACATTGGTCGGCATTTTCTCTGGAAACATGTGTACATAAACATTGGATAGAATTAGGGTTACATATATCAGAGTCTGTCCTGAAAACATGGGAGGATTTATTCTGGACAGAGTTACGAGAATTGAGGGGATTACCGAGGGGGAGTTGCTTGGACTTGTCTTCTTTCGTTTGTTGAGGCATTTTTTTACTGAATTGAGTGAGGTTTTGAGAGATCTCGGGGCAAGGGGAGGTTTTAGGAGTAACCTTAGTGCTAGCTGCAACTTGGTAACCCTGAATCAGGTTTTGTTGAGGGGGAGGTTGTTTTTTCTTTTTGGGAATGGGTTTCTGCGTGATTGGTTTGTCAGAGGCTTTGGGCTGGAATTTGTTTTTGAATGAGATCAGCCTTTGGCCGCAGTCAATCTGGGCCTCTAGTTTTTGAAGGAGGTCAAGTCCAAGGAAACCATCATAATGTTTACAGTTGGAGGAAAATACTGTAAATGTGTGATAACAACGAGCATGGGGGTCAGGAGTGGTTACTGATAGGGGTAAAGTGTCTCCTAGGAGATTTAAGTAAGTATCAGCAGCTGAGATGAGTTCTGTTTTGGTGTTTAACAAAGGGCCAAATCGTCGGGGATGTTTTTCATAGTAAGATTTGAACAAACATGACTTGGCAGCTCCCGTGTCGATTAGTAAGCGGACAGGAATGTCCTTGATTTTGGCCATGTAATAAATGGGGGCAGTGCGACTAGTTATGGCGTCCCCCGCCGAGCCCATCGTGGGCGGGGGATACTTTAAAAATCCTGGGGGTCGGTATCTACCTCTTCCAGGGTTTCCTCGGTATCGTCTGAGGTCATGGTATGGGGGGCAATTTCTTCCTCTTGTCCCCACTCCTCTTCATTTACAGAAATGCGAGGAGTAGAGGGGCGAGGTTTGGCAGAGTCACGAATTTGGTGGAGGGCACACTGAGCATTACAGGCAGGGAATTCATAGGGGTTGATAATGACTAAGGTAGGATTTTTACTTTGGTAGGTGTTGTAGTTGCTGTTCCGGTTGAAGATTCTGCGTGGCTGGGACGGTTGGAACCGGGGTCTACTGGGTTGGGGCTTGCCGGAAGGGTAGGTGGGTCTGTTGTTGAAAGATGAGGCTGGGTAGGCATTCTTGGGGTTTTGGTGGTTGGTTTGCTGCGGGTGCGTGGGAAACCTCTTGATTGCAGCGATTTGGGTGGGTGCTTCTGTGCGCACGGCCAAAATACGTCGGATCGTGATGAGGTCTTTTTTGTATTCGACGAAATCGTGCACCCGGAAATGGTCTTTTACTGCTGAGGGCAATATCGACACAAGGTTGACCAGAATTTGCTGTTCTTGTTGGATTTTGGTCAACGTGGGGAAAGAATTTTTTATGTGTTGGGCAAGCTTACTGACTGTGGCATCTAGATCGCCTTCGAATTTCGTGTCTAGGATACGGGTGTGGGCCACGAAAACGCCCAACGAAGGTTTAATGGCTTCTATCACTATTGTGCGAAATTCGTTCCAGGTGAGATCAGGGCGCACTTGATAGGCCACCAGGGAAACGGCTTTTCCCAGGTGTGGTAATGTTACGGCTATTTAGTGCGTCCGTGGTATAAGTAATGTCAACTAACGGGTCCACTATGTCCATGAATACTTCGATCCCATAATTTGTTTCCTCATATTTTGGGATGAAAACGTGGTTAGGTTGCGCCATGATGTTCTCGTGTTCTAGCTGTTCCAAACTTGCAATGTAATGCAACCTTTTATCCGAATCAAGAACCACCGCTGCCGCCAATGTTATGCCCTGTTTTTCTACAGGTTTAACTTGGGTAATGTGAGTTCTGAATGACTGGGTATAGAAGGCTGCATGCACAATACAAGGTATGAGGAATAGAGAACACAAAATAAACACACGGTAACACGACACAAGTTCACGTTTATTGAAATAAAAAAATAAAGAGCATAGAAAGATAGTTATATTCGCACAAAACAAATGATAGAAGGGAACTGCTAGCATTTGCGGATTTGGATGGAGCCTAGTCTCCCACTTCCAACGTTCAGGTATATTCTTCTGATCACGGGTTTAATTAGCAAGTTTATATTTTACTGGAAGACCTCAATATATTCGTATAATTCAATGTCACTGATTTTACTTCTTGCTGGCTGGTCGCGTGCCCACGTAGCAACTCACAGTTAGGATTAGACGCGTATATTATAGAACTCGGAAATCTCTAGCAACCTCATGGGGGTACTGAACTAAGTTTGATATTCTTAAGGCAGAAATATGTAGAACACGAATCAGTGGGCGAACGTTAGATATCACTAGAGTTTTAATATCTGAATAAGGTAATTACGAGAGTCAAGGTCGCCTGTTAATAAAAAAACACTGATCGCTTAGTACGTCCCAAATGGAATGGTTAAATATGAATTACACTGGGCAAGGTCTTAGCCACTTTATAGAAAGTTAATAGGTGAGTATCAAGCTAGTACTATAACACTTAGTACTAGTAACATGAATCTTGAATAGTATGGGTAGATCTGGTCCTGGTTATCTTGCTTCCGGTGATGTTGGGGGCTAACGACTGGTTCCTCGGCCGTCCAGATGGTCCAAAATGTAGGAAGTTCTCAAGTCGGATCTCTTGATGATCGTTGCTGGCTACACACTTATATACCCACGAATTTGTGTGAAGGTTATAAGGTGCACGTTAGGACTTGTACATGGACAGATGCTTCTATCAGTCTTCTCTGCCACGGAGTCTGCCGGATCTGGAATCTCTCAACTCCGGAACAACACAAGGGCAGAGCTAGAGGTAAACTGCAGGGTAGTGACCACTGGTTGGTGTCTAGCTTTCAACTGATTTGACTGGGGGCGGGAGGTAGATTTATAGGCTCGGTTCTGGACCCTGCAGACAGTAGGGATCTCGAGTCTTATGGACTTAATTGAGCTCTCAATAGATATGGGGACTAGGTAAGATGGTATTTACTGTTGTGGCACAGGGCGATAGGAAGCCTTTATATTTTCATATAACTGAGCCTTAGTAAGAGGTACTATTTTGGCTATACTGGACGTATTTAGGGGAGAGAGACTGGATCTACTTTGCGAGGAGGATGGGGACAGCTGTGATAGGAGCGTCTCTCTAGATTGTTCAATCTTCATTCTATGGTATAGCTGAGGTGCTAATTTAGTGATCAGAGCATGCAAGAAAGGTAAATGGTTTATTGTGAGGTAATAGAGGTTAGTAAAGGTGTTAGTCATTCATGGTTAGTTCATTGATAGGAAGAATTCCTGTGCTACCTGGCAATGACTCGAGAGTCAAAACAGGGGCCAGGTATACCTCCGCGGGGGTGGGGGTCTCCCTCCTCGGGTGGGCAAAAAGGGGGAGCTGGGCGCCCTCTCTGATATAGTCGTCCGGCGGCTGTGGCTAGGGGCTTGCCATATCACCAGTGTTTGTAATAACCCTCTGTGTATGAGACAGATGTGAGTGTCTTTAATACCAAAACCGAAGGTGCCTTAGCTAGCTGGTTTTACTCGGCTGGTTGTTAATTGTAGGGTTTGCTGGATATGGTGGAGACTGGGTTGCTAACTCTGCCACATTTATCTGGAAGTATGACAATAGAAGTTAGTTACTGGCGGGGCGGCTAGCCTCGCACCGACGACCATTGGGTGCAGGGTTGTGAATGTGTTGTAAGAGAATAGATGGCATGCAAGGGGCTAGTAAAGTTCTAATGTTGTTCTGGCCTACTAAGTGAAGGTAGGCTGGATAGGAGTATATATATAAAAGGTTGGAGAGCGTTAGTAACGGACAATTCAAGGATCTTCAAGAGGTATGAGAGAGAGGCTAGGTCGGACAAGAGTCGAGAAGCGCGGGTGTCTTAATGAGAGGGGGGGGGAGAGTTCAAGGGCTACAGGGAAATTTTGCCCCTAAGGTCCCTGGGCGTGGGGGTGGCATTAGGCTACAATTGATATGGAAGTTTGAAAAGGCAGTAGAATACGTTAGCCAAATGCTACCGGGGAATGCAACTATGGGGTGGTATATGAGTCTGGAAAAGATAGAGTTATGTGATCAGTCAGAGGGTTATGGATACTATTAGTTGGCCCTGGGAACTGCGTTTTCTATTAAATATAAAATACCAACCACAGTGGCAGTTCGTAGGGGTACTTAGTTATTGTTTCGGGGTACTTATGACAGATACTGATAACCAGGTTATCTTATATAATCTCTGGTTGGGGTAAGAGGTGTAAGACACGAAGTAAATTGGCGTAGTGTGGACTGTGGATACGAAGGAGGCAAGGGGAAGACGTATGACAATTGTGGAAAGTAAATGGAAAAAGGTGAACACAATGGCGGATAAAAATACTTAACCTGAGGGTTGCATACATAGATTTATGGGGCGATGGGTCTTCAGAAGCTTAGTCTGGCAAGACAAGATGTTAGGGAATGTTAATATTAATACTTAGTTACTAGAGGAGCAATGCAAGGGGCGACTGAGCACGGGTTACATATATCTATACTCGTCATGGAAAATGATATAAGAGATCTAGGGACAAGCGTGAGTCTTTGAACTTCTAAGATATATAACATCTACTTCTCGGATGCAAGAACATACATAGATATAATTATGGCTGTCTGATGTGTTGGCATTGGCTCAACGTCGGGACAGGCATGGGTGTTTTTAATATGAATGTATATTCCTGTTCATCATCTTTGTAGTTAATAAGTGTAGGACACGAGGGGTTAGTGTACGTGAGGTGTGGAAAATGGTCGGTTTTAGAAAAGGTAAATGGGTGTGTCCTGGAGCTGTTTAGCCCTGCGGGCTTGGGCCTGCCTGGAATGGCGGGCTCGGTCAGCTGGTCCTTTCGTTCTGTGGACCTTTCTTCCGGGTGTTTCTGTGTGGTGTTCGCTCGTGGCTTCTGTGGTGGGCTTCTTGTTCTGGGGCATTTTACCAATTATACAGCAGCTCTAGACGTACTCAAGGAGAATTTTGAAGATACGGAGTTGACTCTACAGCGCCTAGTTTACAAATTGCTGGAGTTATCAGGACCAAAGCATACGTACCAGGATCTTCAGTCATTCCGGATCAGCTTGAATTGTGTTTTGAAATCACTTAGTACCCAGAAAGATCTTGATTCAGCTTCTTGGCTCTTGAACCATATTGTACAACAAAAGCTCTCTCAGAAAACCTGTGATGAATTGTACCACAGGTATAAGAAGAACTACTTCACGTATCAAGAGATAGAAGAGGGTTTAACCCATAACTAGCGGCGCGCAACATAAGTCGAGTATAATAAATCTGGACTATCTGGCGGCGCGCGACATAGGTCGTGTGGCAATTTCAGCACGTAATGTTGCTGAGAGAGAGAGACAAGTGGTGGCAGGAGAGTAGCGAGCGTATGACTGCTCCAGACCACCACGGCGAACCTACTGACACGAATCCTACCTCCTCCCTCCCTCTCTCACTCGCTACATACTGAATTGTATGGGGAAAGTACCGAATTACATGCTTTTTGCACTCGTGTTGCGCGGTTGTTGCAAGAAAACTAGCGGTCATAAAAGGATCGTTGTGGTGTCATTGGAAAGCTCTGTTTATGCCCTTTGAGGGATAGATACTTGTTTTACGCTCTGGGTCTTATTTAGGCATGAAAATGATCAAGTAAACAGCCCTATTTTGGGTAAAAACACCCCGCTGGTGGCTACATATTATATACCGCCTAGGCCGCTCTTAAGGTGTTAAGAGAGCTGTGCAAACACATGCAGGTTTCCAGGAAGGATAGCGGTATCAAGGAAGGAGACAACAAGGTTAAATACACAAGTGTCTACAACAGGGACTAAGGAAAAAGCAAAACCGTTCAAGAAGGAAGAGGTTGGTACCTATGTGACATCCGTCCAGCAGAATAATCAAACTAATACAGTATCTAAAACAAAAGGTGTTTGGGAGAGAAAAAATTCCCATCTCAATTCTCCAGTGACCCAAGAAGTAACCAGAAGTATTAACCCCACACCAGGGATAAACCAAGAAAACCGGAAGGTGTGTATGTTATGTTCAGAACAACATTCCACAGTGTATTGTAGGACTTATCCCAATCTTAAGGCTAGACTTCCACGACTCATCGAACTAGGTGAGTGTCTTGTTTGCCTTAGCACAAGACATTCTACTGAGGAATGTGCCACTAAATTAAATTTATATTTTCGGTGCAAGGCTGGTGTACATCATACCGCGTTGTGTCCCAAGATCAGTGAAGTACAACCCAAACCGACAAGTGTAAATATGACCCTGACCACTGGAAACCCAATGCATACGCCGGCAGCTACTCCTACAGCTGAGATTCAACTGATCAGAGGAAAAGAGGTTATGCCGGTCAAAGCACTCTTTGATACTGGAGCGCAAAAGACCTTCATTGCCGGAAATGTTGTCAGAGCCATGAATTTGCCAACAGTAGGAAGAGTGAACATGGCAATAACTGGATTTTTGTCAAATAAGGAAACACAAACATTTAACGTGGTTAAACCCCTGATTAAATTGGGCAAATATAAATGTAAAGTGACTGCGGTGGTTAAGGAATACATGAACACTTCTGTGGTAAATAAGGGTTTAAAGGAAGCATCTAACTTCTTAACAAAGAAGGGTGTTCAACTAGCAGACCGAACTATAGTCTGACGTAGTAGGTCCAATTCAACTGATCATCGGCTCCGACTATTGTGGTCGCTTCTTGCGAAAAATGACTCGGAAACACGGTATCCAGTTAATTTCTTCATCAGGTGGATATATAATCATGGGATCTCTACCCACATGTGGCCCAAGTGAATCAGACAACCGGATGGATCCAGTCTTTGTGACTCCGGCACAATCTCTGGTGGTGGCTAGAATTGGTGCAGAATTAATACCATCACAACTAGGAGACATTCTAGAAGAGCAACAAGAACCTGTTCACAAACTTTGGGAACTGGACACTGTGGGTATAGAAGCAGATCTTCCCACCTCTGAAGACATCTTAACATATAACCACTACCTAGACACAGTTGAGTATAAGGATGGCCAGTACTGGGTAGGACTTCCATGGATGATAAATACCCCTGAATTACCAACTAACTACCAGAGTTCAAGATGTCAATTAAATAAAATGGTGGAGAGATTGTGTCAACATCCTGAACGACTGGACATTTATCATAAAATAATTCAAGAGCAGTTGGAAAATGACTTTATTGAGGAGGTCCCAGGTGAAATAAACCATAAAGAGGGTCATTACCTTCCTCATCATGCTGTAAGTAAGGACTCCAGTACTACCCCCATCAGAGTGGTATTTAACTGCAGTTCTCGAGCAGCGAAGAATGAAGCAAGTCTAAACGATTGTCTCTATGTAGGACCAAATCTAACTGAAATACTGGGTGATGTACTATTAAAATTCAGGACGAAGAGATTTGGGTTTGTGGCAGATATCTCCAAAGCCTTTTTGAGAATAGGGTTAAAGGAGCAGGACCGCAAATTCACAAAGTTGCTTTGGCCTGAAGATCCTTTTCAGCCTGGTGGGCGGATAAAAGAATACCGCTTTCGGTCAGTGTTGTTTGGTTCCTGCTCTAGTCCTTTCTTGTTGTGCAGCACTTTGAGATATCATTTCCAGAAGACAGAGAAACCGGAAATGGGTCAACTGTTTTACATGGATAATCTTCAGGGCGTTGCCGACAGTGGAGAAGAGGTGTTTGAAATCTACAATTTGGCAAGGCAAGAATGTAATAAAGCCAATATGCCACTACAAAGTTGGAATTCAAACTCTCATATTCTTTTGGACCAGATAAGAAGAGACTATCCTGACTATCAAATACCAGAATATCAACCAGTACTAGGATTGCTGTGGAAAACAACTACTGATGAGATGTCTCTAAAGCCCCTCAAGTTTCCCGATGTAAAACTCACAAAACGTACACTCTTAAGTCAGGTCTCTATGATGTTCGACCCATTGGGCATATTTAGTCCCATATCAATTAAAGGGAAGATTTTAGTTCAGGAGGTCTGGAGAGAAGCACTGAGTTGGGATACTCCATTACCTGAAAAGTATACAGAAGAGTGGAACAAATTGCAGGTGGAATATGAGAAGGTATCCTCAGTCAAGTTTCCTAGATGTGATCCTACCTCTGATAATGAGTGTGCTCAATTGCACATATTTTGTGATGCCTCATCTAAGGCGTATGGTGCAGTAGCTTATTGTGTCACTGAAGTCCGATCTACTATGATTATGTCCAAATCCCGAGTAGCGCCATTAAAACAACGTACCCTTCCACAGTTGGAGCTGACTGCTGTTGAATTGGGAACTAGGTTAGCTACTTATTTGAATGGTATGTTTCCCTTTTTAGGTGAGACATATATATGGACAGATAGTGAGATATGTTTGCACTGGATAGCTAAGGATGATAGTCACATAGTTTATGTGCGTAACAGAGTACACAAAATAAAGGAACTGCAAATGAACTATACATTCATGCATGTTAAGTCCAAGGATAATCCGGCTGACTTGGTGAGCCGAGGTGTTGGTGTCAAGAAACTGATTAACGAAACTCTGTGGTTTCAGGGTCCGGTTGGTTTGGCTACGTCAGAGTGATTGGCCAGAACAAAAATCATACCAGAAGGTTAATGATGATAAAGTTCATATGGACCCAATAATTATCCCAGAGCCTTCAGTGATTGACATCACCAAGTTCTCCAATTTGGACAAACTATTAACTGTAACTAAATTTGTGTTTAAGTTCCTGAGCAAGAAGGTAAAGATGGATGAATTAGACCCACTTACCTACTGGATCAGAAGGATACAAGCTGAAAAGTATGATGAGGAATTAACACAGCTACGTAAACTCAATCCCAAGCCAACCAAAAGAATGAAGGACCTTGGGCTGTATCTAGACAATCAAGAATTAATATGTTGTCGAGGTCGTATTGGTAAAGCTGATCTACCCCTCAAAACTCGGCATCCGATCCTATTACCCAAGGATTGCGACCTCACCAAATTGATGGTTTTAAAAGCGCATGAAACCACTAAACACGGTGGGGTAACAGACACTCTAGCCTATATGCGACAAACATATTGGATACCCCAGGGACGACAAGCTGTTAAACGCTGTATCAAGAATTGCATTATTTGCAAGAGGTATAACAGCTATCGCTATTCCTTACCCTGGACCACCAGCTCTTCCGCCAGACCGCATTCACCAAAGGACACCGTTTGAGGTAACAGGTATAGATTATACTGGTGCCATCACTCTCACAGGAGATGATGGTCCACCCAAGAAGGTTTACATATGTCTATTCACCTGTACCAGCACTCGGGCTATCCATTTGGAGATAGCGGAGGACATGAGCTCGGAAACCTTTATTAATTTATTTAGAAGATTTGCTGCTCGGCGAAGTTGTCCCAGACGTTTGATTAGTGACAATGGGACAAATTTTGTGGGCGCATCACCGTTGGTTTCTGAACTATTAAAGAGCAACGCACTACAGCAAATGCTAGATTCTAGAAATTGTTATTGGTCATTCACAACTCCCAGAGCCCCTTGGCAAAATGGATTTACAGAGAGAATGATAGGTATTGTAAAATCGTGCCTGAAAAGGGTTCTTCACAAGTCCAAGGTCACCTTGGATGAGTTAAGAACTGTTGTCACCGAAATAGAAACCAGAGTAAATAATCGACCACTAACGTATCAAGATGACTCCAATCTGGAAATTGAGGCCTTAACATCGGCTCATTTATTATATGGTAGACGATTGGACCCAGTCCCCCGTTTGGACGTGACCGAGGAATTAGTGAATCCCTCCGTTAACCTCTGAAGTGCGCATGGGGGTAATTGGAAACGTCCCCCTGTGCTGACGTATTTGAGGTGTTTCCGTCACTAAAATATTCATTGTGCCATTAATAGCATTAATATTTATCCATATGCGCCTATTATGGGTTGATTATAAAGGTATTAACCTGAAACAACAATAAAACGAGTGAAAACAGCGTTTGGATGGTCAAAATCGGATATATAGCCCGCGAGTTGTATAATGTATGGTGAGGCAATCTGCTTTCCCGCCAATTTCCCCCAAGGCCACTGAGACACAGTCGATCGATACTCTCTCTCTCTCTCTTGCACTCGCTTGCTATCAGTGATGACCACACCCTCCAATCGGATTTCTAATGTTAGCACGAAATATACCTCAGAATAAGGGAATAACAGGGAAAATAGTGATAACTGAAGGAGAGGAGGAAAGTGGGGAAGGAGGGGAGGTAGAGGACTGAGATTTTGCATGGCCCAGGGGCCAAAAAAAAAATAAAAAATAAAAAAAAAAAAATATAAATTTTTTTTTTTTTTTCGATGTCAAAAGTTGATTTTTATTTTCTCTGACTCTTAAGAGTCTCCCCGCAGTGCGCCGGGGGAACTCTTAAGAGTCTCCCCGCAGCTCCCGGGTTAATGAAGCAGATGCACACTTGTGACGAAGCTACCATAAACTCTGCAAAATACTGGATGCCTGGAACAAACATTGGGCATCTGAGTATATCTTGAGCTTACGGGAGAGGTATTATGGTGCGAATTCTGCTAGTAACCGTCACAAACCGATAGTGGGAGACAGTCTTGTTGAAAATGGACCAACCTCACTCTAAATGGCCCTTAGCAAGGATCCAAGAAGTCTATCCTGATTCCGAAGGAGTTATCAGAACCACTCTCCGAACTGTAGATCGTCTCATACCTATGGAACTCGCCATCCCACCGGAAGAACAGCAACCCATAGTAATAGGGAGCCCAAGACCACCACGAGCAGCTGCTGCGGGGTCTAGAAGAAATTGGCGTGATTTGTTAGCCGCAGGTGATATAACATGATGCGACGCATCATACTTCGCCGGGCCCCATTCTGTGAGAAATAAATTGACTACACCGGTATCTGGGGAATGTTGGCAACAACCTTCCGATAGGGTAACCTCACTAGAGTGAACAATTTCCTACCAGAACCCGGTGATTGTATATATTGAGAGATTAATTAATGTTAGGTAATTTAGTACTGTATAAGATTACCTTGATCAAGTTAATTTAGTTATAAAACCTTGTAGAAATAAGTTTTGAAGAACTGTAAAGAGGATCAGTTTAAATATTCCCGCGACCGCATACGCGATCCACCGTTTGCTTTAGGGTCGTTAATATCTTGATATTATGTTCACTAAATCGTTGTGAAACGATGTTCACCTTTATAATTATATAATTTAAATGCTGATAATTATTTATATGATTTCGTGAAGAGGGAATGAACCCTTGGTAACGAATTAATATATAGTTTATTTAAGTCGGAAATTGAAGTTCCGATAAGACGCTAGTAAACATCTGAACGGTAGAGACGTGTCCCGTGATCTCCTCCACCACAATTCCCACGCCCGGCCCGGAGTCCTGACCTATAACCCTTATCTACCGAAGCCGGAATCCTCTGAACTAAACCAGGACCCTAGTTATAGCTAAGTCATTGATATATATGGCCATTTATACAATGTTTAGTTAGGGCATCCTGAGAGATAGGCTACCATAGTTCATACCATAAGGTAGGCGATCTCAGACTTTATTTTTATTTATGTTGATTAATTTAATATTTCGATTGGTGTGGTAAGAGATAACCTTTGGCCATATTATCCCCCACAGGATAATTTTTTTTTTTTTTTACCAACTGACTACTCGAATGTACAGTTCAAGTTTTGAGTGATATATTGTATGAGCTGGTGTGGTCTAGTCAGTAAGGTGACAGACTGGGATTCTGAGGGTAGGCCAGGGTAGTGGGTTCGAATCCAGGAAGGGGTTATGAGGAATGTTTTATAATGCTTAGAAAAAATTTGATAATTTTTTTTTTTTTTACAAACCCATGTCATTGTATTCAAGCAATATGAAATATTCATTGAATATATCATATTGCAAGAATACAATGACATGAGCTTGTATTCTTTTTTTATTATTTTTATTTTATAGCTAAACTGAACATAGGATTGAATCTACATATGATTTTTTTTTTTAAATACAATATATTTTATGTTGTAATACACAAGAGAATAACATACAAAATATTTCTATTAGGAACACAAAAAGACATAACATTATATCACAGGGATAATATTGTACTTAGGTTTTATATATATATATATATATATATATATGAGGTAGCAAATATTTAGTGACATAAAAGCATGATCAGGTAGTTAGGAACAAAAAAAGACATATAACATTATATCATAGGGATAATATTGTACTTAGGTGTTATATATATATATTTATGAGGTCACAAATATTTAGTGACATAAAAGCGTGATCAGGTAGGTCAGGTCAGGTCAGGTAGGGCGCGAGTCCAGGGCAGGGGCAGGGGCGGCACTCAATAGTTCTTGTACATATGGTAGTCCCGGAAGCAGTCACCCAAGCAGAGTGCAACCTTGCACTCGTTGCACATGGACGTGACTTTTCGAGATACCTGGGGTCTCCTGGTGGTGTTGCTGCAAACGTGACATTTCACCTGCTTGTGACAATTGCCAAGTATCTCCATGTGGACTGCAAAGTGCCTGTGGACCTCCACCTGGATGCGGTCAGGGACGTGATCATCACGCCATGCCACATTCCTCAGAGTGGGGGTGCCATATTTTTCCAGGAGTTGGTACGAGACGTTATTCACGAACTCCCAGAGCTTCAACTTTTGGTTAGGAGCCATGTCTTTTTTGACAAGCCACAGGTTGAACGCGTTGAGCATCGTGATGTCGACTAGGTGGAGGAAGAGCTTGTGATACAATTTCACAGTCTTCCTCAGACACTCAACACCTGCAAGTTGACAATCTGACTTATCCACCAGGCGCATGTATTTTGTGTAGTCCACTACCATGTCGGGTTTTTCAATCTTCTTCTTGGTGCAGTAGTGGACTTTACCAGAGTCGATCTGGGCACCTGTGTGGACTGTCGAAAGCAGATGAACATCACGTTTGTCCTTCCACTTCAGAGCCACCACTTTCCCGGACTTCTCCAGCATCTTGTACTTGCCGGCCCCCCTTCGTCGTAACCTCCTCTCGCGGTGTTCTTGTGCCAGTTCATCTTCAGAAGGTGTGTCACTGGAGGAGGGATCCGGAAGTGGAGTGACCTGACCAACGAACTTTGGCATGGACTTTCTTCTCTTTCTGACAGTCCCACATGACCCCGTTTCGTTGTCATGAAGAAACTGGCAGGGAGCAGGAGAAGTATACCAATTATAGGTGTACAAAATGTGTCCATGGCCCATGTAAGGTGCCATAATTTTCTTTACGATGGCCCCTGACATAACCATGGGGTCTTGGGCAGCGACTCTTGGCACGTCTATGTCAGTTCCTGTGTACACGATCATGTCCAGCACTATACCAGTCTCACAGGATGAGGATGTCAACAGAATGGAGCGTAATGAGATGAGAATGGTGAGATGGATGTGTGGGGCCAGGCTACAGGATAGAATAACAAATGTTGAGCTGAGGAGACGTTTAGGTATAAAGAGTATTAGCGAGGTGATGCGTACAAGTAGACTGGGATGGTATGGACATGTGGAGAGAATGGATGAACAAAATTGGGTGACAAAATGCAGGTCTGTGATTGTGGAGGGAGCTGCACCAAGGGGTGGACCGAGGAAGACCTGGGATCGGACTATACGCGCCGATCTCAAATCCAAGAACTTGACAAGTGAAGCAGCCCTTAACAGGGTTGCCTGGAATGCCGCCATTAGGACAAGAGACTGAAACTGCACTTATGTGTGGAACACTCAGTCTTAAAATGTTATGTATGTATGTATGTACAGTCGCACAACACGAAGAGCTTGATTCCAAACCTGTGCCTTTTCAAGGGGATATATTGTTCGAACACAAGACGACCTTTGAAGAGCACGAGACTCCTCAATCACCAAGTTGTTGAAGGGGTAAAAATATTTCTTGTATCTCGCCAGCAACATGGTGAACACCTCCCGAACTTTCCATATTATGTCAATCCTGTTAGGATTTTCATTGTCTGCAAAGTGCATAAATCTAAGAAGCAACAAAAATCTGTCACGAGCCATGAACTTATTGAAAGTTGGGGTGGCGATCAGAGGGTCGTGCTTCGAATAATGTTGAAGCACCTGCTTCTTGCAAAGCGGCATGAGCATCACTAAGGCAAAGAACGTCATGAATTCATTTATAGTCGTATCTACCCAGCTTCGAATTCTCGCTCTTGGAGAAATGACGTCCATTTTGCTCCACACCCACCTGTAGTAGGAGTTGGTTTGGGCAACTATGTACGACATTAGCTGCACGTCGAAGAAGGCGAGGAAGAAATCCATCTCATTTGAGTTGTCGTCACAGGGCCAGTCAGCAGTTGTACCTGATCTACCAGCATCAAACTGGTGAAAATCAGGCACAAAATCGGCCCCGTCAGACCAAACAACGTATGGATATTGGCGTCGGGGATTGCAATGTCGTCTGCGTCTCCGCCACCATCAGACAAATCACTGCCATGGTCACGGTATAGCACATTGTCGTCACCCTCCTCACTTGAACGCCCCTCCTCATTGTCGTCATTTCGCTCGGATTCACTGTCAGGATCCACCCACGCCCCACACCCACATTCCCGTGCGACGGTGCCGTCGTCGTATAAATCCTGCGTGTCATCCTGGGAATCAGGAACCAGCAGGGCGTCGTACTTCGACGGAGTAAGGTGCTTCTGTCTGTCTGAATCGGGCAGGTGTCCTGTGGGCAGCGGCAGCGTCGGCAGGGCGAGCAGTGGTGGGTAGGGCAGAGGTAGAGGTCCTAGACGCAGGCAATATTATTGTTGTCCCTGTCGCCTTTGTCGCCTTGCCCTTCTTCCCTTTCTTCCCTTGGGCAGGGGCAGGGTCAGTGGCAGGAGCAGAAGGGCCAGCAGAGGTCCTAGATGGCAGTATTATGGTGGTCCCTGTCGCCTTTGTCGCCTTGCCCTTCATCCCTTTCTTCCCTTGGGCAGGGGCAGGGGCAGGGGCGGTGTCGGCAGGGCCAGCAGAGGTCCTAGATGGCAATATTATGGTGGTCCCTGTTGCCTTTGTTGCCTTGCCCTTCCCTTGGGCAGGGGCAGGGGCAGAGGCGGCGGCGGCAGGGGCAGGGGCGGCTGGTGGTGGTGGTGGTGGCACGGTGGTAGTGGCACAGGTAAAAGTTTTTTTTACCCATGCCCTTCCCTGTCTTCCCAGTGGCCCCCGCAGGTCCTGCAGCCCCAGGGCAGCCTCCTGCGTCGGTGGTAGTGGTGGTAGTAGTTGCCTGGGTGGTGGTGACAGTGTCCCTGAAGGACAATGACCTGTGTGCACTGCCCTTGCTTGCACGTGTTTTACCTGCAGGTTCCTCGTCCTCGGAGCTACTCGTGCCGTAGTAAGGGTAGCTAGGGTTTCTAGCAGCCACTCTCTGCTTTCCACGGCCGCTGACACTACCAGAAGGAGGGCTGGTTGTGTCATCAGGGCGAGAGCGTGAGGGACGTGGAGGCTCCATGACAAGTGCGTGTGTACTGCTTGCGTGCGTGCGACCCGAGCGTGTGGGGTGGTGGTATCGAGTTGCCTAGTAGTACTTGTCAGGGCTCTCACTTTTTAAGGAAATTTCCTCAGATAGGGAAATTTGGAGCCATCTGAGGAAAAGTTTAAGGAAATTACTTTTCTAAGGAAAATCTGAGGAAATTGAGAGCAAAATAGGTGGACAATCTGTGGAAATTCTACACTGGTTTAAGGAAATTGAATTATGTTATATAAATAGGTCTACATAAACAATTAGATGCTTAAAAGAACTATAATTAAAGTTATCACAACTGCACAATGTAGGCAGGACCTAATGTTCAAATGTCCCGCTGTTGACAGTTTAGACTGCCCGACATCTGGTAGCGAACTAAGCAACAGCAAGTCTTCCCTTAGTCCTTACCCAATGCCGCCTATTCCTGAGAGATCATAAACTCACATTTCAAGGTTAGTATAGTAACTTTAGTAACCACTAAGGTCTGTAACAGAGACACAGACTCAGAGTAACTGACCACTGTCACAGACTCACAGAGATTATGAATTTATGAGAGATAGGCTAGGCCTATAGCCTAAGCCCAAAGGCTAAGGCGTCAAAGTGACTAGCCTAAGGTGTGAGAACTCGATTTTAAGAATTTTGATCACAGATTTTTAATCAGGACAACATTTACAACAAGTACACTGTAGGCTACAATCATATAATACTTAACAGTTAGGCTAGGCCTACCAGTTGGAATTTTGGACAATATGGAGATCTGTTCATTAATTGAATTTATTTTGTTTATTTTTGTTTTGTGTTTTCTTACAGTTTTTTGGGTATTGGTTTATTTTAATGTCACCAATTAAATGTACATATTTTAACACAGCTATGGCTTAATTATGCTAAATACTTACCCCGAAAATGTGTTACAAGCCTCGGTGATATATACTAACATAACTGCAAAATACTTAATTTATGATGAGTGACGATTTCTTGCGTCGGCAAGTCGGCCATTAGGTTACTGTTAGTTAGGTTAGGTTAGGTTACTGTTAGTTAGGTTAGGTTACTGTTAGGTAGGTTAGGTTACTGTTGGCTAGGTTAGGTTACTGTTAGTTAGGTTAGGTTACTGTTAGTTAGGTTGGTTACTGTTAAATTAGGTTACTGTTAGTAAGGTTAGGTTACTGTTAGTAAAGTTAGGTTACTGTTAGTTAGGTTAGGTTACTGTTAGTTAGGGTAGGTTAATGTTAGTTAGGTTAGGTTTATGTTAGTTAGTTATCATTGGATGAACTTCAACCAACATTTATTAGTGTATCTTACTGATTTTTTGTAATTATATTACCCTGTGTTGCCCTTAAGCAGCAATATATATCAATGGTTTCTAAACTTATTGAAGCCCAAAGTAGATCATAATAATTTTGTTTTTCTCATGACAAGTGTAATCTCATGGATATGCATTTTGATGAATTTATTTATGGCACCTAATATTTTCAATATGTAATTGATTTCAGTAATTAACTCATACAGATACTGATCAATAGCATCTTATTTTTATTAACCTCCACAACCCACCAACCAAACCTACATTCAGTTAATGACATAAATGAAATCAATTAAGTAAATGCAATTTTCAAGGAGACTCGAACCCTTGATCTCACATTCACAATATAAACACCTTAACCATTAGGCCATCGAGACATGTGATATGTGAAAACCTTCACCTAATTAGTCTATGCTCTTGAATTCATTATTTTGAGATCTGAGGAAATTTGTCTGCATTTGAGGAAAATTTCCCTGTGTTTTAAGGAAATCTCACAAAACAGTTCTGAGAGCCCTGGTACTACACCCGCACCAATTTGTAGCCGCCTGGCTGTAAACCCGCGGTTTTGGTACGCGTTAAAAAACCAAGATCATAAGAGTCTTCCGCAGCGTAACGGTGAAACTCTTAAGAGTCTACCGGCACTTGACGGGTTAAGACCTTTTGTACCATTTAGGTGTACATTTTTTCCTGGCGAGCGATAGCGAGCCTGTAATAATGGAGGACACAAAGTTTAAGGAAATTTTTCAATTAAAAAATATACAAATTTATCTCAAAGGGGGATCTTGGCAATGTTTTGTTTTTTTTTTTAAGCATGATGGAGGTTTAGGGAGTAAACTTAAATAATAATTAATATATAAACAAAGAATGAAATAAACAAAACTTAGTCCCCCTTACATGGCTTTTTCTGAAAGTGATTGCAAAGCTGATTCTTCTGTGTAAAACAATCATGACTAATCTTGGTTGAAAGTTTTCATTCCCTAATGTCTTAGTATATGTTGGGCTAAGTTACCTTTATGTGAGAAACCTTTACCACAATTATCACACTTGAATGGTTTTTACTCCTGAATGTATTAGTAAATGTTTGGTGAGGTGATCCTTAAGTGAGAAATATTTAGGACAATGATCACACTTGTATGGTTTTACTCCTGAATGTACTAGTAAATGTTTGTTGAGCTCACCCCTTTGTGAGAAATCTTTATGGCAATGTTCACACTTGAATGGTTTTACTCCTGAATGTACTAGTAAATGTGTGGTGAGGTGATCCTTACGTGAGAAATATTTAGGACAATGATCACACTTGAATGGTTTTACTCCTGAATGTACTAGTAAATGTGTGGTGAGGTGATGCTTATGTGAGAAATCTTTATGGCAATGTTCACACTTGAATGGTTTTACTCCTGAATGTACTAGTAAATGTGTGGTGAGCTGATCCTTACGTGAGAAATATTTAGGACAATGATCACACTTGAATGGTTTTACTCCTGAATGTACTAGTAAATGTTTGTTGAGCTCACCCCTTTGTGAGAAATCTTTATGGCAATGTTCACACTTGAATGGTTTTACTCCTGAATGTACTAGTAAATGTGTGGTGAGGTGATCCTTACGTGAGAAATCTTTAGGACAATGATCACACTTGAATGGTTTTACTCCTGAATGTGCTAGTAAATGTGTGGTGAGGTGATGCTTATGTGAGAAATCTTTAGGACAATGTTCACACTTGAATGGTTTTACTCCTGAATGTCCTAGTAAATGTTTGTTGAGCTCACCCCTTTGTGAGAAATCTTTATGGCAATGTTCACACTTTAATGGTTTTACTCCTGAATGTACTAGTAAATGTGTGGTGAGGTGATCCTTACGTGAGAAATATTTAGGACAATGATCACACTTGAATGGTTTTACTCCTGAATGTACTAGTAAATGTTTGTTGAGCTCACCCCTTTGTGAGAAATCTTTATGGCAATGTTCACACGTGAATGGTTTTACTCCTGAATGTACTAGTAAATGTGTGGTGAGGTGATCCTTACGTGAGAAATATTTAGGACAATGATCACACTTGAATGGTTTTACTCCTGAATGTACTAGTAAATGTGTGGTGAGGTGATGCTTATGTGAGAAATATTTATGACAATGTTCACACTTGAATGGTTTTACTCCTGAATGTACTAGTAAATGTCTGGCGAGGTTACTTTTCTTTGAGAAACCTTTACCACAGACCTTACACTGATGTTTCTTGTCTTTTTGCTTTACTTCTGAATGTACTAGTAAATGTATGGTGAGGTTACTCTTCTTTGAGAAACCTTTACCACAGACCTTACACTGATGTTTCTTGTCTTTTTGCTTTAGGGTTCCTGTGTCATGGATTTCTTTTTCATAATTGTCAGCAGAACTCTCACTTGAATTATTTTCCAGAATATCGTCTATTGGTTGAATTGTATCGGTCTTCTCTGTTCCACTCTCTAACACTTCCTCAGATACTTCAAAGTCCCACTCTTCCTCCTCACACTTAATTTCATTGGTTCCATCAAAGTCCCACTCTTCCTCTTCACACTTAATTTCATTGGGTCCTTCAGAGTCCAAACCTTCTTCTTCACATTGTATTGTCTCTTCACTCTCCAACTTCACAAGTGAACCTTCCTCCAACATCTCCATCATAACTCTTCTGGACAGTAATTGCTTATTATCAGAGTCTGAATAAATGTTTGTATGGTAGTTAACAGCAATGTTTTAAGATATATACATTATTCAAAGCCAAAGATCCCATACCAAGATGTGATCATACTAGAAAGAGCCATTATTGACTAATTGATTAATAAACTATGTTGCCTCTTCCTGATGAGTGACTTCAGTGGTGAATCTGGAACAAGAACTGTCATTAGTTAACAAGTCATCATCATTGTATATAATTCATATATTTTAACTGCTGTTGGTAAAAATAAAAAGTTTTTTATATAAATTTTACTAATACTGTAGGTCTACAGTACACAATTTTGAAGAAAAAAAATTGTTATTAATTGTACTAATATATCTACACAATGTAAGGTTTATTCAAATTTTGTATTGAATAATGTTGTAATTCAAAATGTAAACATATATTTATCAATTATATACAGTATGTGTAACTTTACAACTAAACTGAAAATTAATTAAATATATATTAAATTGCTAAGATACATAATTATAATGGGTACTGGTAGGAGAAAAGTTTATTTCTTGTTTGCTATCTTACTCTGCCACAACTCATAAATATAATGGTATATTCTGCAACAGGTGTAACTGATATATTATATTATGGCAAAGGAGAAACATTAAACATCATATTTGAAAGAAGTAGAACCCTTTATTTGATGACACTTCCTGAAGCAACAACACTGGCAAAATTTCATTCTTATCAGCCAATATTAAGAGGTTGCACATGGCTGTCCCATAGTCGATATATTTGTAAAAAAAAAAAGAAAAAAAAAGTATATATATAATTTTTTAATGGTTATCATAACACTGTTTTCTCAGCTTACGAAGGACCTCTAGGAATCAAAGAGATAAAAACTATCTCATTTAACCCTCTAACTCTTGTAACAGCGCATTTTGAGCGACTGTACACTGTAGTTTAACCATAATATAACATATATATCTCACAACACTATAATAGTTATACACTTATTATATTCCTCAACTGTATATTTTTAGTTGGTCTGATCTTAAGCAAGTGTCACACTATGCCGATTTTAGTGCCGACTCTCCACGACTTAAGGAGTGGCGATACAAGGGGGAGACCACTGCCGAGTATCGTGGGTGATAGAGGGGCGGGACACCCACGGCAGTATGGACGACGGGCATGCGGCCTAACGGCAACTGGAAGGGGTCGAGAGGCAACCATGCAAGACCTAAGGAAGATAAATGACGCCGCTCATGCGCCGTAGCACGCAAACTGGTTGGCGACAATGCTCCTGACGAGCGGCGCCTATAGATACTACGGCGGTGATGGACAGCCACCCTGTTACACTGGACTCCTACTCTGTCACACTTGATCCCGACCGAGGCAAACCGATCCGTCGGAGGCGACGTGTGTGTGTGGGGGGGGGGGGGGGGGGGGGGGGGGGTAAGCTTGAGATCTAGGGAGGAAACTAAAAACATACTAAAAAGATCCATAAATGAGCAAACAAATGCACCCATCTCCCCTTAATTAAGTGTTATTTTTTTGTTGAGTAATTGGTAAAACAAGGCCATCTATAGTTAACCCTTTCAGTACTGGTGACGTCTTCCTCGTTATAGTCTGGCAACTATTAGGTTATTGTAGTATGCTTACAAAGGGCCTGTAGCAATCACAAGACCTCCAGTCCTCTCATTTATCTCTCTATACTCCCACAGACCGTTCTTAAGCTGCATAAAATCTTCTAAGTATGGCAGAACTATGGCAAAACAGATGCCACCGCTATTATAATAATAATAATAATAATAGTTCTTAAAGCTAGCGCATGCTAAGCCAGCTAAGGATAGCTCAATAAGGCCGATTAGGCGTATTTCCATTGGGGTCCTGTACTACTACCCCATCCCTTTGCTCATGAGGGATGGTAACGACTCAGTGCTTGTGAAAAATCTTTAATGCGCCGAGCGTGGGCGCGAACCCGGGCCTTCTGGGTGGAAGTCCGAGACGCTAGTCACTACACCAAGCGAGCCGCTAATACGTATTGAAAGGGTTTATAGTTAGTCACTCGTTGATGGGATCGGATTAAGGGGACAGTGGTGATTTTTGGGGTCTATTTATTTATATATTCATTTATTTTTTAGTTTCCTCGCTAGACCTCTATCAAGCTTAAACAAAAACACCCCCAAAACCCTCTATCAACGATGTCCCGTGCGACGTTGCCAGGTCGCGAACTCACGGTATGCCCTCCCCCTATGACGGCGCCTGGGCGTTACCGGGTCGCTGCCTGAAGGCGACCTACCTTCTAAGCGGCGTCTGACGCAGACAGGTCGACGCCCTTGTACCAACTGATGCCTACTGGACACCGCCCGACGCCACCCGCCTACCGTCCCCGTCCCGTCAATTTACTAGCCGCCGACTCAGCTCATGAGAGTTGTGCATGTCGAACTTTTCCTGAGGCCCCTGACGACCTCTCCCGACGGCTCTCTTGAGTTGGCGCCCACCCACGTCGCCCGGCGATGTAGGCAAAATACCTGCTCCCGACCCCTAAGTCGTGGGGTGTCGGCCCTTAAATTGGCATAGTGTGATACTTGCTTTACCCATAGAAAATCATAACCTCACCTATAAACTGCCTTGGTCTAAAACCTGCAATGTAAGCGAGGTTCCCACGCCTCCTTACAACAAGATTCACAGACAATTGCCGGAACACCAAGAAGATTACCAACAGCTAATTAAAGTATCACACCACACTGGTAGGACCGACTGAGCGCCCAAGGGCCAGTAGCAGTCTCAAACAGCCCCAGGAAGGTCCACTCCTTCAAGGCTCTAGATATAAATCAGTGTTATACAGTGATGCATACAGTATCGATACTGCAACGTATTTAGAGTGTGTGTTAATACTTTGTTCTCTTTCCCTAATGTATATTATTCTTTTACGAAAATATCAGATTCCAGGAAATATAACTCATTTGTCTTAGTTGCTCTTTTTATAGAGTTGTTTGAAAATACAGGTACAGTACCTTCACAAATTTTACAGTTAAAGTTAACCCTGTTCAAAATTTAACTCTGCTACAGAACTCTATTTTCTTGGTAAATAAATAAGAAAACCAACAGTGCTTACTTAACCCTTCTTGCCCGGGTAGCATTTTATAAGGACACCGCGGAAGATGGGCAAGAACCCGGGTGTCCTGTTAAAATCTGTAAGCTTGAAAGCCTATTCAGCTTGGTCTGAACGCTGTGCGTCCGACGCATGTAAACAAAGCCGATCGGCATCACCGCACCTCCGAAAACAATAAGGAGACGTCGGATCAATGTTATTGTTGTGACATCAGACGAAATTAGTTTCTGAAAAGCTCCGATATTGTCAACATCGCGGAAAAATTCGCTCCACGGAAATCGTCATTACAACTGAACCAGTTGACTTAGAGAGCTCTACTCAACGCCAGTCTACAGATTGGAAACCACACTACGTTTATAGATGCGTGGGAAATTTCTAGCAGTTAAAATTAAAAAAATGCGGTAGCCTAGGCCTAGACGTTTTTCGGCCAGATCGCCCGGATACGACCTCCGTCCTTAGGAGGACCTGCCCGGGCCACGAGGGTTAAACCAAACCTCAACAAATACATTTCCTAATGAAAATGTTTACAGCTATCGCAAGAACTACAAACATAGCAAGGAAACAACAATGAGGTAAGAAACAGAAAATAGACAGTTTGATCCATAAATCCTCCGATACACTCTCATGGATATTCAAAAACTTAAACAATTATTTAGTGATGTATATATGTATGTATGTACTCAGGCACATACCGCATAACTGGGAAAGGACGACTTGTGACAGAGCCTGAACAGAAACAACATTTACAGTTCCAGTTCTTAGGATTCAGGACCACTTTCCCGTTCCCTCATCCTTTACCCTTTACTCTGTCTTGTCTAGTACTGTAGGTGAATTTTACAAGGGGAGGAGGATTCCTAGCCCCCAGAAGGAAAAATTAGGTAGGCAAAAGAGACAGACAGAAATGGCTAAGGTTCGGTAGAGGATGCCAAACCTCACTCTGGATAGGACCAGCCCTCACCCTTATATTTAGTAATAGCCAGAATATATGGAACATGACATAATTTTACTGGGAAGGTATATAGCATTTAATATTGGCAAATATTAGACTATTGTCCTCTCAGATTAGGAATTTTCTCTTAAGACACAAAAGTAATACAGATATTTCAGTGATCCATCTGAATCTCATACGTAATTCGGAAAATTAATCTATCTATCTATCTATCTATTGCCCGACGCCGTGATCCCCGAAGGGGTGGCCACGAACGAACCGCCCCATGCATACTCTCCACGTACCTCGCTCGTTTCTGTCTCTCGAAATCTTCATTCCCTCTACTACCTAACCACTCTCTATATGCTTTCTTCTTTTCTTCCACAGCTATTCTTACCTCTTCTGTCCACCATACTGTACTTTTCACTCCTCTCCCTCTTCTCCTCACTCCACACACCTCCTCACATGCTGCACAGATCTCATCCTTAAACACCTTGCTCATCTCCTCCACTTCCTCCATAACTTCCAGGTCGAACCCACCTAGTCGTCTTTCCACTGCTCTCCTGTACTCCTCCCTGACTTCCTCCTCCTGCAACCTCTCCACCCTCCTCACCATTCCACCCTTCTCTCGCCTCCCTCCAGCTCTCCTCACCCACTTCTTTTGTATCCTACCCTTAGCTACCACTACATAATGATCAGACAGACCTCCTCCAATACCCCTATACACCCTAGCATCCATCACAGATTTCTTCATTCGTTCATCCACACATACATAATCAATCAATGACTTTCGTTCCACCACTGTCTTATCCTTCATCGTCAACATCCGTTTCCACGTGTATCTGTGGATCATTCTGTGTCGGAAAAAGGTGTTGGCTATCCACAGCCTCCTCCCCATACATACGTCCACAAGTGCACTACCATTCCCATTCACCTCTGATGGTACCCCCCACCTCCCACCACTCCCTCAACTTTCCTATCACCCACCTTACCATTCATATCCCCAATCAGAAATATGCTTTCGTTCTTGTCAAACTTCTCCAGGCACGCCTCCACATTCATCCAGAACTCCTCTTTCTTTCTTTCAAGTATATCTTCTGTCGGGGCATACACGCATACAATCACCCACGTTTGTATTCCTACTTTCATTCTCACCCACACAATCCTTGAACCCACAGACCCATACTCTCTTACACATTCCTTCCATTTGCTACTTACAAACAAACATGCACCTTCTCTCGCTGTTCCTTCACTCACTCCAGCACACACACCCATTCCACACTCCCACTCTCTCACATCTGAACCTTTCCATTTGGTCTCTGTCATTCCACATACTGTACTGTACATCCAGCCTGGCATTCACTAACACTTCCAGAACTTCTCTCTCTTTTGTGCCATCATTCATGCCACTGACATTCCACGTAGCCATTCTCAGAATGTCCGAAGGCATGTCCTTAGTCGGTCGTGGTTCGTCAACGTAGGTTCTGTCCGCATCCGAGGCTGTTCGTTCGTTTTTCTTTGCTTAGATATTTTTTCCGGGTGGGGGTCGCAAGCCCACCGACCCAACCTCATTAGTCGCCTCTTACGACACGCAGAAGGCACGTGGGGCATATTCTATATATGCCCCATATATATATATAATATATATATATATACTGTATATATATATATATGTATATATATATAATATTTATATATATATATATATATATATATATTTATTAGTGGCCCCTCCATCATTGACGATATGCCTATTAGTATAATAGTCCACTTTCAAGCATCCGCGGTCAGCATGTTTGAAACCCCACCGCAGGGAAAAAGAGTCCTCACATCATAAGTGTAACGCTAATTCTCTTATGGAATCGTCTTTATGATTGGGTACTCAATACGAAAAAACTTTGGAAAAAATACAAAAATAAAAATTAACCTAAAATTTGTTATATTAAGGCTTTCCAGCTCGTGGATGTCTTATGTGGATTCTAACCCAGACGCTGAACCAAGCATCGCCATACCTCCTTCCTTTCCCTGCGTGCATCTTGTCCAGACGTGTCTGCCTGTGCTCGGCTTTATTCTTCGTTTGCTCAACTCTAGTGAGTCTTTTGCTCATTTGTATATATCTGAGTTGCAATAGAACAGGTTAGACTAGCTAGAACAGGCAGCACCATTGGTATGCCTGCAGGAAAGTGTTAAAATATGGTACTATTGTACAGGCGCCATACACCCCCTTTGGGTCCGTGCCTCATGTTGTTTTTGTTTGAGGTTCTGCACCTTAGTTTTGCTAATTATCAATTAGTTAGGAGGCTTCTTTTTCCGCAGGACAATGCTTCAGGCTATCGCTATGAGGCAGTTGCATTTTATTATTAACCCTTTCATGCACATATGATGTAGAGGTTGCCAGATTAGCAATAAGAAATAGAGTTCTCTCACTCTTAGAATTACCTCTCTAAAATTAGTTTTCTGCCCACAGCTAAGTCAAAGACAACTGCAGAGGTTGAAGTAACTAAACTAAAGGTTTCTAAATAACCCTGATGGTAACAAAGGATTTAAAGTATCTCCAATAGGCTCAAAATCGCGTCATATGTCGGAGAGGGTTAATTTTAGGAGACACTCTGGTCTAAGAGTTGTCACACGTGGTGTGGAACTTTCCAGAGTCCGTGTCTGCTTTTCCCCTAGGCCGTGGGGTTTTCTGCGCTCGCTGCTGCTATCTTCAGAGGTAATTCAATATGATGATTACTATGAGCCTCGTGGCCAGCCTCAGTAGGGGTATTCTTAGTTGGCTAGGGGTATTATTTTAGTGCTTATTTAATACTATATTAGCCCTAAGATGTGACCTTCTTTTCATGTAGTGTATTATACATGGTAACAGGGTGTCAGGAGACATCCTGACTATTTGGTGAGGTTTTTGTGGGTAGCTGACTTTCCCATTTAAGTCGTTACCTTCGAAAAGTTTATTTTTTTCCTCCGGCAATCTTTCTATGTATCGATGCCGGATACTCGCCTCGCAGATTGGACCAAATTACCCGGAGTGGTGTGCTGTAGCACTATATTCCCGGCGGAAATGCTGATTCCCAAGGGAAGTATCTCGGCCTGGCCGAGTGAACTCGCCCAAACCGAAAGCAAGACTCAAAAGATCAGATATAGACATCCCTAAGTTAAAATCATTCTTATCAGCACTTTAGTAACTTGAAATACCACAATAAAGCATGAATGAGAGTTTTTAAAAAATGACTAGACAAACAAAATAAAGTAATAAACATCCCTCAACAACAGCAAGGTGGACGGCCCACTAACTTTTCTCTTCCACTATATTTCATCTTTCCTACTTTCTCTTCCCTCCGCCCACTCTGAGGTGCCTCTCTTCCCCCCCCCCCCCCACCTACCTTAAAAAAAAAAAAAAAAGGGGCAGGGCAACCAGTTACGAAAGAAAACCATGGTCCAAAGGTAAATACAGCGGTAAATATTTAATTATATAGGCAATGGTCAGAAGGGGCATCTGAGGAAACGCAGGAATTTAATGTGTGTGTGTGTGTGGGGGGGGGGGGGGGGGAAAGGGGGGCTAGATCAGTAGATTTTTGTTCCTCTTTTTTCATAAATAGGGATTAGGTAGGCTTTGTATTTAAATTTTCTTTTGTATTACTAACTTTGGGAATTGGGGGCCCCCTGGCTGCAGCCCAGTCAGCCCCCCCCCCCCCCCCCCCTTAATCCGCCACTGATTGGGGAGGTGTGGCGGAGTGGTCTTGCCACTGGCCTGGTAATCCAAAGGTCCCGGGTTCAAATCCCATGTATCAATGGGAAGATATTATTGGGATGGAATTTGTGCTGTACCTAGACCTAGTATCAGTGCATTACCACAAAGCCCACCGAAAACGCTAATAAAATACCCTCATTGGTCCCTGATTAAATAGCACTGTATGAATATTCCCATATTCAAAATATGCTGTTGGGGTGCAATGCCTGGTGAGTTAGCTGCTCAACAGGTGGCGTTGTGTGTGTAAGAGTGAGTGTCCGAGTGTAGGGAGTGAGACAGTGAAGCACGGGAACGAGGTGGCTTCAGAGATGGGGTCGCTTCAGACCATGAGTAAGCACCATGCCTCATGTGAAGGCAAGATGGCAGGTGCTCGTTGTACTCTACGTGCTTCACATGCCTCACTCCCTAGACTGGAACAAGACCTCACGGGCTTCACTGCTCATTGTACAGCTGTGAATGTCCAGGCTCTCAGCCTATGCCCGAGAGGGAGTAAGTTGGAATATAGGGAAAAAAAAAAAAAAAAAAAAAAAAAAAAAAAAAAAAATCAGATGTAAGGGCGCAATTTTGGTCACTAATAGAGGGGGGCGGGGGGGGGGGCCCCCCCCCCCCCCCCCCCTGGATAACTCGGTAATTAAATATTAGTTCAGCGATAGATGGTGTTATATTAAATTCAAATATCAAGAGAAAGATACTCCTAATTTATAACAAAGGAATAAACAGGGGAAATAAGGAATTTATGCAATTGGGCGTATGTTCTAGGTAAATACAAGTTTTAAGCAAGGAACTGATTCACGTTATACACTTCGACTTCAACTTAGCTTATACAAAGAATAATGGACACATAAGAGGAACATCTGAGAGCATTCGTGCTAAGATACACAGGTCCACACTAGTATGTAACGTATGCATATGATGGTTTCTGAAGGATTAACACGGTTTCAATTTAGATCTTCGGCACAAATCTAGTGAATAATTAACACTGGAATACTCACTTATTTTACCTTACAAACACATAACTAACCACAACGTAAGAAACTCAGAGACACTTAGGGTTAGTAGAGTAGATAGCCCTTTAGTGAAAGTCTGGTCGACGTGGACTCGGAGTCTGAAGGGTTGGACATCAGGGGCACGGCCATCTTCCCAGGGGCAGGGAAAGGGGAGTTGGGGATGGACGTCTGGAAAGCTTCACAGTCATGCATGAGCGCTCTTCTGGTGGTATACCAGTAGAAGGCAGCAATCGTGTTTTGCTTACTTTTCTTCAGGAAAAGTAAGACTATGTTCAACTTATTTTTACTGTTCAACTTACTGGATTTCGATTACATAGGGGCATGTGGTTATCGTTGTAATAGTTATAGCGAAGGTAATACTTAGTCTAAAATTACAGATCAGATATAAAAGGGTGCATGTGGATGTTCTTAATCTCATGATATATATTACTTATTTCTAGGGGTCATAATGGTGATGTAATGGAGGATTCCCTGTTCATCTGGAATTCTAGTTTTTATTCTTGTGTATGCTATAGTTTCGATATGGAACACTGGATCTCACTTATTCTCATTCCTGCGGGAAGGTATTATTGATAGGTGGCTGAGGTTCCCACTTGTATCTATATTGGTGAGGCTCTTGATGTTTAATTACCATAAACATATCTTCATTATAATTTAAGCCCGGTTGGAGCGTTGTGATAGGCCGTCTCGTTTTGTGTCGGCCGCTGTCATTGGAGGAGCTGGAGCTCTCGGGATTCGTCCGGGCTCGAACTCCTTTAATTGGGGGACTCCTCCATTCCTCCGGAATTAGAGCATGGGCGGATCCAGGGAAATGGGTAGACTTATCCATTTCCGGAATTAAAGCCTGGGAAGCTGCTTGGTTCCGTCGTCCTTTCTTCTTGATTTTGTGGCTGTCCATTATAGCTGCTATGGTTTTGACCTGAGGGTGGCTGTTTGACCCCATCATTACACCATCTTCGTCCAAGACAAAATCTCGACCTCGAGATCGTAAACAATATGTCCTGACGGTTGAAGTAGCGAAAGTGGGTGTCAGATTCTGTAAGGTAAGACACCAGAGTGTGGTAGGGACGTCGACCGGTTTGGTGGTGTCCATAGCCATCGTTATTTGCAGTGGAGTCCGGGATGCTTTGGCTACGAAGAGCAGATGAGAAGGCGAATGGAGTACTTCTGTGCCCTTGTCGGAGGTCACGATCACGCTGTTTATCTTCATTATGGAGGTAGAATCAGGAGGAGTAGTGGTTGCTGGAGGAGATGTTGTATGACTGTCCTGATTTGGTTGAGCTTGAGTGTTTGGCCTAGGTGGGAGGGGCCTGTTGAGCTGGGGTTTGACCTGCCTGGTCATGGCTGGAGGAACAGGTCGGGGAATTAACCTCGCACTAGGTTTGGCGGGGCCCTTTTGAAGTGACGAGGTGGGGGCTTTTGTGGGAGCCCGCTGCTTGTATGTCCGTTTGAAGGTAGGTGCCCATCTCTCAGGTGATGTCACACGTCGGCCAGATCTTGTACATATAGGATTAGAGATAGGTGGCATTAAAGCAGGCGATTTAAGTGATTTAGTTACAGGTGTAAGGGAGGAAGAAGTAGAGCTATATGTAGAAGAGGTGGAAGTATTAGGGGACAGGGTATATGATTTACGAGAAGATGTAGAGGGTTGAGGAGGTTTAGGTGGCTTGATAGGTGGATAGCTAACACCTTCCGACACAGAATGATCCACAGGTACACGTGGAAACGGGTGTGGACGATGGAGGATGAGACAGTGGTGGAACGAAAGTCATTGATTGATTATGTATGTGTGGATGAACGAATGAAGAAATCTGTGATGGATGCTAGGGTGTATAGGGGTATTGGAGGGAGTCTGTCTGATCATTATGTAGTGGTAGCTAAGGTTAGGATACAAAAGAAGTGGGTGAAGAGAGCTGGAGGGAGGCGAGAGGAGGGTGGAGAGGTTGCAGGAGGAAGTAGGTGGGCTCGACCTGGAAGTTATGGAAGAAGTGGAGGAGATGAGCAAGGTGTTTAAGGATGAGATCTGTGCAGCATGTGAGGAGGTGTGTGGAGTGAGGAGAAGAGGGAGGGGAGTGAAAGGTACAGCATGGTGGACAGAAGAGGTAAGAATTGCTGTGGAAGAAAAGAAGAAAGCATATAGAGAGTGGTTGGGTAGTAGAGGGAATGAAGATTTCGAGAGACAGAAACGAGCGAGGTACGTGGAGAGTAAGAGGGTGGTGAAGAGAGTAGTGAAGGAAAGTAAGAGAAGAGTAGATGAGGAATTTGGAAGGAATCTGAGTGTAAAATGGAGGGAGAGTAAGAAACTGTTCTGGAAAGAAGTCAAGAAAGTTAGGGAAGGTAGCAAGGGAAACAGTAAGGGTGTGAAAGATAAGAATGGGAGAATGCTAGCCGAGAAGCAAGAGAGAGTCGAAAGATGGAGGGAGTACTTCAATGAGCTGCTAAATGTAAGGAATGAAGATCCAGCAAACATAGCTGGATATGGTATGGGAGGGAGAAGAAGAGAAGTAGTGGAGGAGGAGTACAAAGGGAGTACAAAGGAAATCAAGCAACAACAGATCTAGTGACCCTTCTAGGTTGCTTGTCCTCCAAAACACTGAGGATCAAGTGTCCAAACAGTGGTTTAGAGTGGGTAAGGGAACATTGGAAAGGGAACTACTGCCCTGGAACTAATGTCCGTGGCAGGATTAGGAAGTTAGTAGGGGACAGATGGGTTAGTAACTGAGGGGGGGATAAAATAAAGTTATTCATTTACAAACGCAGTCAGTCGCGGGTTTGATGCGAGATATTTGTCTAGGCGGAGTTTAAATGAATCAACGGTGATGCAGTCTATAACGTTTCGGGGAAGCCCATTCCACAAGTTGACAACTCGATTGAAGAAGAAATTCTTAGATTCGTGTGAGTTAAAAGATTTACCAATAATTTTGCAACCGTTTCCCCGCGTGTAATTAGATTGGTCAATAGTGAAGTACTTACTACAGTTCATATTGTCGATGCCTTTGATGATTTTGAACACCTGAATTAAGTCACCCCTTAATCTGCGCTGGGTTAAGGAAATAGATTTAATTCTCTAAGACACTCTTCGTATGGTTTGTTCTTTAGGCTAGGTATCATTTTGGTAACTCTACGTTGAACTCGTTCTAGCTTGTTTATATCTTTTTGGTAATAAGGGCACCAGGATTGAACGCAGTATTCCAGAAGGGGGCGGACTAATGAATTGTAAAGGGTTAGGATAACTTCTTTGGATTTATGCTCAAATGACCTGCCTATAAAGCCAATTATTTTGTTTGCCTTCTTAACAACTTCTGAACATTGTTGACTCGGTTTTAGGTTACTCGATATTGTTACTCCCAGATCGGTTTCTCTGTTTACATCTTAAGCTGAGTGCCATTCATCGAATAGTTTGCTTTCTCATTTAGGTATCCGATATGTAGTACTTTACATTTATCCGCATTGAAACTCATTTGCCAAATTTGGGCCCAACATGACAATTTATCTAGATTGTGTTGCATATCGTCAACTTGTTCTTTTGAGAGTACGCTATTTGCAATTTTTGTATCGTCAGCAAATTTTGAGATTGTACAGGTGAGACCCTCATCTATGTCGTTGATGTAAATTAGAAAGAGAATTGGTCCTAAGGAGGTGGGGATCAGGAGGTCAGAAGTATGGGAAGCCATGAAAAGAGTGAAGTTGGGGAAAGCACCAGGAACAGATAGAGTGTGTGGGGAAATGTTGAGGTATGGTGGTGAGATAGTGATCGAATGGGTATGGAAAATGTGCAAACTAGCATGGGAGAAGGGGAGTGCACCCGATGACTGGAAGACTGGCATAATAGTCCCCCTATATGAGGGCAAAGGGGAAAGAGGAGTGTGTGGTAACCACCGAGGAATATGTCTTCTAAGCGTAGTAGGGAAGGTATACAGTAGGGTAGTGATTGAGAGAGTGAGAGTGAGAACAGAGAAATGGATAAGCGACGAGCAGGGAGGTTTTAGGAAGGGAAGAGGATGTGTAGATCAGATTTTTACCCTGAATTGTGTTGTGGAGAAATATCTGGAGAAGAAACAAAAGGTGTATGTTGTCTTTATGGACTTGGAGAAGGCCTATGACAGAGTGGATAGAGAAGGTTTGTGGAAAGTACTTAGAATATAGGGAGTAGAGGGCAAGTTGCTGAAAGCAGTGAAGAGCATGTATGAGGGTGCAAAGGCGGCAGTACGTGTGGAGAGTGAGCAGAGCGAGTTCTTTGACCTGAATGTTGGTTTGAAACAGGGGTGTGTGATGTCCCCGTGGTTGTTTACTGTATATATGGATGGAGTCATGAAAGAAATACTATCAAGATCAGTGGATGTTGGTGAATCGCTGAAAAGGGAGGGAATCGAGTGGAAGCTACCTATACTGCTGTTTGCGGATGATACAGTTCTGATGAGTGATAATGAATGGGAGTTGCAGGGTCTGGTAATTGAGTTTGGAACAGTGTGCGAAAAACGGAATTTGAAGGTAAATGCGGGGAAGAGCAAGGTTATGGTCTTCGAAAGGGGTGAAGTCACAGAGTGTGAGGTGAAGCTGAACGGTCAGGCTATGGAGATCGTCAGCTCTTTTAAGTATCTGGGCAGTGTGTTGAGTAAAGATGGGACTATGGATGAAGAAGTGAGGGAGAGGGTACAACAGGGGAAGAGGGTTGTAGGAACGCTGAAAGCAGTAACAAGATATAGGGTGGTCAGTATGGAAGTGAAGAAGTCCTTGCATGACAGTGTGGTAATCCCGACACTGACTTACGGAAGCGAAGCATGGACGTTGGTTGAGAGACTCAGACCAAGAGTGAGAGCAGTGGAAATGAATTACTTAAGAAGTGCGTGCGGAGTTACATGGAGGGATAGACAGACTAATGAGGAAGTAAGACAGAGGTGTGGTGTGGAGATGGATGTGCTGGAAAGTGTGAAAAGGAACAACTTGAGATGGTTTGGCCATATGGAACGTATGGAAAGCGAGAGAATGACTAAGAGGGTGTATGAGAGCGAGGTGGAGGAACAGAGAGGGAGAGGTAGACCGATAGAGAGGTGGAAGGATGAAGTGAGGAAGTATATGAACGAAGGCGGTGCTGGTTGGGGGGAGGGGCGTCGACTGACTCGGGACAGAGGTGCATGGGGGGCGGTTCGTTCGTGGCCACCCCTTCGGGGATCACGGCGTCAGGCAACAGATAGATAGATAGATAGGTGATTTCTGAAAGGATGTAGAGGGTGTAGGGGTTTTATTGAGAGGGGAGGAGGAAGTAGAGGTGGTTGTAGAATAGGGGTAAATATTAGGTGACAGGATAGGTGTTTTATGAGAAGACGTAGAGAGTTTAGGAGATTCAGGTGGCGTGATAGGTGATCTATGAGAAGATTGAGAGGGTTCAGGAGTGTTACTGAGGGGTATAGGGAGTTGAGAATCAGTGGGAGGATTGTTTGTGGAAGGTGATAACGTTAATGACGTTGTGGATGGCGAAGGAGATGATTGGTTTTGAAGAGAGAGGAGGTTACGGATGATTGGAGTGGTAGGTGAAGCGCAGGGGATTCAGATAAAATAGGCAGGCTGACAAAAGGTGAGGGAATGGGTGGTTTGGAAATTGATTTGGAGATTATTTGTGTGGGCAGTTGAGAAGGTACAGAGACAGTTCTTGTAGGAAGTGAAGGAGTATGGTTCTGAGAGGAGAAAAATAGTGGTAGTGGGCGTGGCTGGACAGAGGGTGTGGATTGTGGTTGTATAGGTGGTGCAACAAGAATTGGTTTTGCTAAATTTGGAGGAGCAATGGGAGGAAGGAGTGAAGGTGACAATGGTTCTGAGGATCCTAGATTCTGGTCATCTGATACAGGCAATGTGTCTTTATCTCCGGGATCTGCAAGCATAATCATATTCTCATCAATGGTCCGAAACTCGCACATATATGCATTCCTGTACGTGCTAGACTTGGAGGATGACATATCTTTCTTGGTGACCCTTAAAGTTGGAGAGGTGGAGTTACTTGCAGCTGGATAAGTGGGTGCAAGTGGAAGAGTGGGGATGGTGGATTTGTTAGGAGTTAGTGGAGAGAGGTGGAGAAGGGTAGTGGTGGGGAGGTGGGACTTAGATGACTGAGGAATATGTTTGGGAATTTCAACTGTCTGATCAATGGCTGAGGGTGCCCTTTCTGGTAAAGTGACAGATTGATTGGGGATATTAGCTATTTCGGTGTTTTTTAGTGGATTGGATAATTATGATGGTTGGAGCGGTCAGGCAATCCCTGTTACATGGGGTTCGGAGGTTAGGGTTGATAAATTCATCCCCAGACAATGTAGGTAGGGCAGGTACCCATTGTTCATGAGTAGGGGGAAGTGTCACTAATTTGGAAGTGACTGCTTGAGTGGTAGGTGGAGGAGAGTTGATGGTATTATACTGTAGTTTGCTTACAGTTTCGGAAGGAGTTGGTAAATGGGGTTTCGAATTAAAGGTGGGTTTTCCTCATAATCCTCGGGTTCTTCCTATTGTTCATGATCAGGGGGAAGTGTCACTAACTTGGAAGTAACTGTTGTGGATATAGGTGGAGGGGGTGGAAGGTGTTGGTAAATGTGAGGTGGAATAAAAGGTTCCCAGAGGGTGTCTTTTTCATCATCCTCTGGTTCTTCTACCTCAGTAGTGAACTCTACACCTTCCTCATAATCTTTGAGTTCTACCTCTTGTTCATGATTAGGAGGAAATGTCACTAACTTGGAAGTGACTGTTAGAATTGTAGATGGAGAAGATGGAAGGTGCTGGTAAAGGGGAGGTAAAGGTTCCCAGAGTGGGTTTTCCTCATCATCCTCGGATTCTTCTACCTCAGTAGTGAACTCTACACATTCCTCATAATCCTTGAATCTACTGAACTCTGAAACTTGTGTGGCTTGTTCACACTGTTGGCTGACTACCTTTTGGAATTCATACTGTAGCTTGACTATAGTTTGGAAGGGGCTGATTTGGGGCTTGCTAGCATTTGGCATGTATTCCTCATAACCTTCGGGCTCTATTGTAGCAATAGTGAACCTTGCAAATTGTGCCCAAGTCAACTGAGGATTATTGCGCACATACTTGTGGATGATATATGCCTCTTTACCCTTGGCTGTATATACTGTAGATGCATCACTATTATGTGCATCTTTGCAATTTCTTCCTCGTCTCCGTATATAATATCTAGGAATGGTTTGACAATTGCTAAGTAAGCACTGATACTTTCCTCTGCCTGGAATGTAAATTCTGATGTAGTCATGATAAAATTGTGCCGGATGTTGATTAAGAAAATAGAAAAATTGATAAATATGAACACAAGGGACGTTGGTATGCCGTATCGAGTCGCCGCTGCCGCCAGTGTTATGCCGGGTTGTAATCCAACTGGCCCTTGGATTATCTAATGCAAATCCAGTTTTTGGATATTTGGATTTGGAATATTAATCAACAGGGACACATCAAACGTAGTGTATTCAATAACTATGTACTCAATCAGGCAACAATAAACACAATGAACACAGTACATATACAGTAGCCTATATATTTGTTATGTTACTGTAAGGTATATATGGACCCCAGTATGGTCCCCTCTGTACTGTGCGATTCTGAAATAAAGCATTATTATTAGGGGTTCGACCCCTACGGGGAACCCCTTTTGTAATAATTAAACCCACTTATTTATCCAAATTATTCTTACACGCCGGTTTTGACGCAATAACTCCAGAACTGCTTTTTGGATCGGGATCAAACTTTCACAAGAGGTGCGTTTTTGTATTGGGCAACTTTTGATATGCTAAACATCCGGCATGGCGGCCAAACAGGTCCATGGCAGCCGATTTCCCGAAACATTTGACGCCTAAATACCGTCTCTCCCACTCATAGGAAATGATTGGGCTTTGGCATATGGACTCCACTACTAATGCTCCGCAAATGTTATAGAGAAGGTTTTGCTTTTGCACGTGGGTTTTTTTTCTGGCAATCTTGAAAAAAACTCAAATTCCACTTACAATTCCACATCTTGAAAACTATGGCGATGATCAAAGCCATGTTTGCGTAGTTGGGTGAGGCTCGCGATTCCGAACGTTTTGATACCAAAAGAATATAAATGGGTGGAATAGTTTGGCCGCAGCATTGAAAACTGTCTAGGGTAAGGTGGGGTGAATCCGCCGGGGGGTGGAATCGCCGCGGATGTAAGATACTTGTCTAAAACACTTCGTCATAAATCCAAATACGTATGGAATTGATTCTAGGTATGTTTATAGTACGTGTAGATGATGATAGAACACAAAAATGCGTAGTTGTCATTTATTTAACGAAGACAAATATTTTTCCATAATATTTCAAACTGAAAAATATGTAAGCGGTCTTGAACATTTTTCGTGGCGGCGACTTTGCGGCGACTTTACATCTCCCAATACATTTTTTTTCGTTACAAGATGGTTGTCTGTGATTTCTAAGTGGAAACTATTTTTTTTTTTTCAGGCATAAATATATATAATTATATAATTTTCTAAATTCTATAATTATATAAATATATAATATATAATTATATAATTATACCAAAATACTTGGATTATATCAATCTAATAATAAAACATCTTAATTGTTAATTAATTGGGGGTAAAATCACCGTGGCAGGATTAAATCATCGATAATATATAACCGCGGCGGATTCACCCCGCCGGGCGGGGTGAATCCGCCGCGCGAGTAACGGTTTTCGCCACCCATTACAAACCTTAATGTTTTGTTTTTTCAAATAAAAATGATATGAGCGTGTGCAGGAAAGCGAGAATGTTAAAAGTTATGTAAACAAAAAATTCTGAATTCTGATTCAGTTGGATGCTTATTAAAAAAACACGTTTCGCGGCGGATTCACCCCACCTTACCCTATTCTTAAATGACTTTAAAAACGTATTCGCTACCTACACAAAGTTTACCGTCTACAGTCAATAGGCTTCCACGCATCCCCTAGTTTTGCTTAACCCTTATTTAGCGGGGTCGGACTTAAGTCCGATACGAGAAAATTGGACTAAATGGCGGGGTCGGACTTAAGTCCGTGGGCGTATTCCTGCCCTAATTTAGGTGGAAAGCGAAACTTGGTGGTCAGGCGGTGTACTACAAGGGCCCACCCACACATCCCCACTGCGTGACCGTGACTAAGTGACCCTCAAGCAGCCATAATGGAAGGTCAAGATTTGCAATTGTTAGATTCGGTGGCCGCCATCCCTAGTGCGTCGCGCCACCCTACTAACCACGCCCGGCTTACCACCCAGGAACTAGATATCATGCTGAACTCTTCAGAACTTTCTAATAAGCTGTTGGATGAAACCGTCGAAGGTCTGGGTGAGAGTTTTGGTAGTGTGGATGACTCGGAAGACGAAAATAACCCGATCATAGGCTTTCACCCCAAGCATAATTTGCGTGGGGTGGATGTTGTGGTTGATATTGGACAGACCCTTGAGCAAATTGGAGACGTTCCTGACGAAGAACATACTGGCGTGGGTGTTGGTAAGTACAATTTATATTTTATAATTGCTTGAAAATGTGATTGCAAGCATTTTATCACCTTACGAGCGGCTGGTGGAGTATATTTCACTGTGCCGCCCAGCGGATTTTTTTTTTTTACCCTAAATGGGGTTGTTCCATGCTCTTTTTCATGCATAAACAAGACCCAGAGCGTAATACAAGTATGTATCCCTGAAAGTGCGTAAATTGAGCTTTCCAATGACACCCGAACCATCCTTCTACGATCACTGGTTGTCTTTCAACGATCGTACAACACGAGTGCAAAAACCCTAAAATACGGTAATTTCCTTATATAATTCCCTGTGTGGCGAGCTGTCTTGAGGTAATTTATGCTCCTAATCACCGCTCCGCTCTCTCTCAGAGCACATTACGTCCTCAAAATTGCACTCTACAAGAAATTTCCTTTGCATTTTATAGCGTATTATTTGCAGGCGTTCGGTAAATTTCTTACGGTAAAAGTAAAAGTCCTTTAATCCGACGACCGATGATTCGAATCTCCCAATAGTCCGAATTTTTCAATTTGAGGCCAAATCCGAATTCACCCGATGGTCCGAATTTCAAGAAGTCCCAAAGTCCCCTTTTTGAGGCATTAGTCCACTCAAATGACACATAATGGAGCACACACATATCATATGTTCATGAATTCACTTTAAAAGTTTACCATTGTCATTGTAGCCTATTACCTACTTCAAAACATTCAGATTAATGGTCAAAGGAAGCTACTGATATAAACGTAAACACCACATCGTCTGCTAGAGAGTTTGTTTTGCTCTTGAACGCATCCTTGGGACGCTCCGATGTGCTACTGGCTTTCACCGCATTTTCTGCAAGCGCATTCAGTCTTGAGCTTGAAAACGCACCTTTGGACGTTCCGATACGCTACTATTTATTGTTCAGTGATCGGAGCGTCCCAAGGGTGCTTTCAAGACAACAAGACAAGGGTGCTTACAATACAGTATAATATAACAGAGCACATCACAAAAGGAAAATCACAAAAGGAAAATTACAAGAACCTCTCAGGGAAGTGCCGTTGTTAAGGCATTACTTCCCGAACCACATCTGATCTGATCTTCAAGAGAAAGACAAACTCGCTAGTAGACGATGCGGACATATGGTGTCAGCAGATTCCTTTGACCATTAATCTGAATGTTTTGAAGTAGGTAATCGGCTACAATGATAATGGTAAACTTTTGAAGTGATTTCATGAACATATGATATGTGTGTGTGTCATTTGGGTGGCCTAATGCCTCAATGTTTTCGTCAGGCCATTAATACACAGGTTCATAGGGGTAAAGTCCGATAATCCGAAAAATCCACTAATCCGAACGAGGGCCGGTCCGCTGCCCTTCGGATTAACGGAAGTTTACTGTACAAACAACGAAAGATTGAATATTTGTGCTTGGCATTATATGATTGTGGGGAACAGATGTAGGCCTACCGTATATATTATGTTTTCATATATATGATACATATGTAACATTTTTATATTATCACGACTCTCTCTCTCTCTCTCTTTGTTTGTACTCCTTTGTACTCTCTTTGTCTGATGTAGGCCAGGGCACGCCCCTAACTAATCTCTTCCCTCCCAGGGGAAATCACACCTAGCAGATGTTTTTGACCTCCCCTCTCTCTCTGTCTGTCTCTTCCTCTCTGGGTCTACCTATACTGCATGTGACATTGAAATTGCTTGAGAGTTTGATTGCAAGCATTTTATAGCGTATTATTTATTAATTAAAATGTAAAACTTGCAAACTAAACAAACCAAAATTGGGACAAGGACAATATAAAGTCAAATTAAATTATCAAAATCGCTATGTGGAAACAACGCTTACTAAAATGAAAATTATTAAATAAAAGAACACAATCCACCACATAGGGTGTACATTACTACATGAGCAAGTTAATCTGTTTCCCAAGCAAACTAATCGCACATATAACAACGCACTATCGTCACGTTAAAGGAAGTAGTCAAGTTTGGGAAGTCCGGGACGCTCTGGCAAATTTTACTAAACTCTGCATGAATAAAGAAACTACATGTTAAATGTCAAAATATTATTTAAAATCAAATTAGCAACATGACAAGACATTAACAATAGTACAAAATACAAATATTGATAAGATATCTATACTATTACAAAATAATATATAAAATACAGTACAGCACTCACTAACGTGCTATCGAGTAGGTACCTGTAAGCATAGCATGCCTCAAGTGACCCCTATCAATAACTACCCTACAAATAACCTACATTTATAGCACAAATAAACTAAGGAAATCGCAAAAGTAAGCAATTGATACTATCGACAATGAATACATAGAATATAAAGACAAATAATTGCAAAATATGAAGTAACAACAGATTTAAACAAAGAGTACTCTTTTAACAAGAACAATAAATTTAAAAAATCATCAATATTAATATTAATAATAATAATAATAGAAAAAGAAACAGATAAACAATAAATACAGACAAAAAGTAAGCAGAGGTTATACAAGAAACTTCAAGTTAAAAATGCTTGATTAAAATTATTGATGTCAAATTTTAGAATACAGTCACAATAATTGACCCTAAAAAGATTAAATTTATGGAACAATTTACTTGCCTCAAAACCTCTGTCCACTAAGAGTATGTATAGTAACCTAGCTCTAGCCTAAAAGTCATCTACTTTAGTGCAGATTTTACAAAATCTTATTAATTGGGAATAAAAACAATTATAAGTTATTTTACTATCGATATTACTACTAGGGAAAGGAAAGTTTATTACGTTAAAATTAAAATCATCAACTTTGTGATATACTTTAAGTATGCACTGTTCATTAACAATCTCTATATTTATATCAAGAAAATTTTCAACTTTGTAATTTACGTTACATTGTGTGAGGGGAATAGAATTAGGGTAAATAAGTTTAGCAACTTGATTAAAATTTAACAAATTGCAAACAAGAATATCATCAATATATCTACTATTATTACTTAACAGTTTAGCAGGCGTTCGGTAAATTTCTCACGATAACCAGGGTGTATGGTACATTTCTCACGATAATACAAACAACAACGAAGCTTGGCGAAGATTGTGGTCTACAATATACCTTTTTATAATTGCATGTGACCTTGTAATTGCTTGAAAGTTTGATTGCAAGCATTTTATAGCGTATTATTTTCAGGCGTTCAATAAATTTGATAAATATATCAAAATAAGTCCTGTGGGACTATGAAATAGCTATTATTGGACAAGGAAAATATTTTGTTCATCCCTCCACTGGAACATCAACAACAATGTCAACAACGTATCGCCGTCGGCAATCGTAAGATTGAGTCGTAAAGATTCCAGGACGAGCTCAATAGAAAATGAATGAATGAAATGAATGAGTGTGCAGTACTGCCAATACGTATAGTGACTTCCGCTAGATCTAGAGACCTTTACTTCGATCTAGCAGCAATGACTTACACTAGCGGTTTTGTTTTGATATTTCAGAACAATTTCGAAGTGATATTATATGGATTTTGCCAATTCATATTTCTAGTGGTATTTATCATGTCTTACATCTAACAATATATGCTAGCGGATTTAACTTCAATTGGTAACCCTCCCGCTCGAGTCGGCTCCAAGAAAATCGACAATGGTGGCACTTTAGTAAACAGGTGATAATCAAAACCGCATGCGGATCGGTTTGGTGTATCGGTATTATGGTAAGTTGGCTACCTACTATTGTTTATACGATATAGTAAGTAATGATAAGTAAATTATTATATATTATATATAAAACAAAAACACAATTCCTGCAAAGCAAGCGAAACAGAGAGAGAGAGAGAGAATGCAGAAACTGAACTGAAGAAAGAGTGAAAAAGATATAATAATACAGAAATATTACAAGCAAATAAATGAAATAGAGGGATTAGTTAGAGGAAATAATAATGAGAAATACATAATACGGATGAGGAAGAGGCAGAGAGAGAGAGAGAGAGAGGCAGAGAGAGAGAGAGAGAGAGACAGGAGGAGTGAGAGAGATTGCAAGCATTTTATAGCGTATTATTTGCAGGCGTTCAGTAAATTTCTTACGGTAATACAAACAATGAAAGATTGAATATTTGTGCTTGGCATTATATGATTGTGGGGAACAGATGTAGGCCTACCGTATATATTATTTTTTCATATATATGATACATATGTAACATTGTTATATTATCACGACTCTCTCTCTCTCTCTTGTCTCTTCCTCTCTGGGTCTACCTATAGCCTACATTTATAATTGCATGTGACCTTGAAATTGCATGAGAATTTGATTGCAAGCATTTTATAGCGTATTATTTGCAGGCGTTCAGTACATTTCTTACGGTAATACAAACAACCAAACAACGAAAGATTGAATATTTGTGCTGCACATCCCTCATACGAAATACCATTCCCACCGTATAGAGAGAATACAGAAACTGAACTGAAGAAAAAGTCAAAAAGATATAATAATACAGAAATATTACAAGCAAATAAATGAAATAGAGGGATTAGTTAGAGAAAATAATAATGAGAAATACATATACGGATGAGGAAGAGAGAAAGGGAGCACAAGAGAGGGAAAGCGAGCGAGCCAGAGAGACAGGAGTGAGAGAGAGATTAGAGAAAATAATAATGAGAAATACATATACGGATGAGGAAAAGAGAGAGAGACAGAGCGTGCGAGAGGGAAAGCGAGCGAGCCAGAGAGAGAGAGAGAGAGAGAATACAGAAATAAGGAGAAATAAGAGAAAAATAAGACCGATTACCGAAGGAATAGTAGACGCGCGAGAGGCCGAAGTCAGGCCAAAGCGAATGCAACCGAACGCGCCCGGGAAATAGACCAAAAAGTACCTCCTCTTCCCACCCTCCACACTCATTCATAACATCCATTCATAGACTTATATGGGGAGGCGAAGAGTTGCTCTTTCCAAAAATTATCGTTTCGTTCGCTTTGGAGCCATAGTAACGGCGCTAGGGCGAGTGAAATTGAGCGAATATTTCGGGATTATGCCCGCTGAGCGGTACAGTGTAAAATACCTTACCACCCGCTAAATAAGGGTTAATAACATAGTCGATTTATTATTCAGATCTATTATTTTTGTTTTATTTAACTCTTCCCAAACAGTTCGAGTTCCTACGAATTCCACCAATTATTTAGCCAACCTACCTATACATACCTACCCTACCAAATAATAATGATAATTCAAATTTATTTTTGGTGAATAACAGATTATTGGCTAAGGTTTTTAACAATTCCTCCCTTTGCCAAATGCTTTGTTTAACCTCTGAAGTGCGCATGGGGGGTATGAGACACCACAATCCTGTGCTGACGTATTTGAGCTGTTCCCATCACTAACATCATTATTTTACCATAAATAGCATTAATACTTATCCATATGCACCTATTATAGGTTTATTATAAAGGTATTAACCTGTTACAACAATAAAACAAGTGGAGACAGCGTTTGGATGGTCAAAATCGGCGATACAGGCCGGGAGTTACATAATGTATGGCTGAGGTAACCTCCCTTCCCACCCTTTTCTCCACGTCTGGAGAGAGACTGTCGATCGATACTCTCTCTTGCACTCGCTTGCTAACAGTGATGACAATGCCCTGCTTGCAACTCGCTAATGTTAGCACGAAAATATACCACAGAATAAGCGAATAACAGGGAAAATAGGTGATAACTGAAGGCGGTGAGGAAAGTGGGGAAGGAGGGGAGGTGGAGGAGTGATATTTGGCATGGCCCAGGGACAATAATAAAAAAAAAAAAAAAAAAAAAAAAAAAAAAAAAAATGGGTGTTTTAAATGGATTTTTTCCCCCCTTACTCTTAACCCGGGAACTGCGGGGAGACTCTTAAGAGTTCCCCCGGCGGACTGCGGGGAGACTCTTAAGAGTGAGTGAAAAAAAAAATCAACTTTTGACATCGAAAAAAAAATATTTTGTTTATTTTTATTTTTTTATTTTTTTTGGCCCCTGGGCCATGCAAAATCTCAGTCCTCTACCTCCCCTCCTTCCCCACTTTCCTCCTCTCCTTCAGTTATCGCCTATTTTCCCTGTTATTCCCTTATTCTGAGGTATATTTTCGTGCTAACATTAGAAATCCGGTTGGAGGGTGCGGTCATCACTGATAGCAAGCGAATGCAAGAGAGAGAGAGAGAGTATCGATCGACTGTGTCTCAGTGGCCTTGGGGGAAATTGGCGGGAAAGAAGCTTGCCTCACCCATACATTATACAACTCGCGGGCTATATCTCCGATTTTGACCATCCAAACGCTGTTTTCACTCGTTTTATTGTTGTTTCAGGTTAATACCTTTATAACCAACCCATAATAGGCGCCTATGTTTAAGTATTAATGCTATTAATGGTACAATTAATATTTTAGTGACGGAAACACCTCAAATACATGCGCACAGGGAGAGGTGTCTAATTACCCCCATGCGCACTTCAGAGGTTAAGAGTCTTCCCGCAGTCCGCCGGGGGAGCTCTTTAAGAGTCTTGCTGCAGTTCCCGGGTTAATAACAAAGTTCTAGACCTTCAAAGTTTTGACAATTTTTGGTGTGGTGTGACTTACCTTTCCTCCTCCCTCAAACAGCAAGCAACGTTATGAGGGGTTCAAGAAGTATTGCACGCTTCCATAAAAATATATACTGTATAGTCCGGTTTTTACGCAATAACTCCGGAACTGCTTGTCGGATCGGGCCCAAACTTTGACACAAGGTGCATTTGTTTATTGGGCAACTTTTGATATGATATCCAAAATGGTGGCCAGACAAGCCCGTGGCAGCCTTGCACACCCAACCCATCTCGTCCTATCTAATTTTATGTTGAACTCTATTGTTCTTGATCCCACTATAGGACTCGGTAGCCTATTCCACATATCTACAACTCTGTTACTAAACGAATAGAGGCAGATCCTTACACACCCAGTCTCTCTCTGTCGCTCGTTTGCTTGCACACCGGTACAAATGAGGCAGATCCCTTACACATGCAGCTAAGATGAACATGGGAATCTGCAGAGAGACAAGTGGCCCACAAAAGGCAGATCCCTTTCACATCCAACCCATTTCGTCCATATGACTCTCTGATTTTATCTTGAAATTCTCTATTATTCTTGATCCCACTATAGCACTAGGTAGCCTATTTCACATATCTACGACTCTGTTACGAGAGGCAGATCCCTTACACAGCCAATCTCTCTCTCTCTTATTTGCACACTTGTACAAATGAGGCAGATACCTTACATATGCTACCAAGCTGAAAATGGGAGTCTGCAGAGACCCGATTGGCCCACACATGGCAGATCCCTTTCACACCCAACTCATCTCGTTCTATCAAATTTTATGTTGAAGCTCTATTGTTATTGATCCTACTATAGCACTCGGTAACCTATTCCACATATCTACAACTCTTATACCAAGCGAATAGAGGCAGATCCCTTACACAGCCAATCTCTTTCTCTCTCGCTCTTGTTTGTTTGCACACCGGTACAAATGAGGCAGATCCCTTACACATGCAACCAAGATGAAAATGGGAGTCTGCAGAGCCAAGTGGCCCACATAAGGCAGATCCCTTTCACACCCAACCCATCTAAAAAACGTCACCTGTTATTTACACTGCTTACTATACACCCATCATGTTATCATATACCTGCAACCAAAATACAATTGTAAGAAATAGGAACATAAGAAAATGGGAGTTTGTAGAGAGCCAATTGGCCCACAAGGCATCCTTTTCACACCCAACCCATCTCATAAAACTCTCTCTCATTTATCTCTGTCTTCCTTACATTTATGACATCCTAGTCTCTGTCTCTCTCACAAATGAGAACATAAGAAAACCGGAGTTTGTAGAGAGCCGATTGGCCCACACATGTCAGATCCCTTTCACACCCAATCCATCCCGCGCTCTCTCTCTCACATTTATCGCTATCTTCCTTACGTTTACGAAATCCTATTCTCTCTTGCCATACTCTCTCTCTCCCTCACAAATGAGAACATAAACAAAATAAGGAAACGGGAGTCTGCAGAGCCAATTGACCTAGACATGGCAGATCCCTTTCACACCCATCCCATCTCGTTCTATCTAATTTCAAGTTGAAGCTCTATTGTTCTTGATCCCATTATAGCACTCGGTAGCCTATTCCACATATCTACAACTCTGTTACTAAACAAATAGAGGCAGATCCCTTATACAGCCAATCTCTCCCTCTCTCGCTCATGTTTGTTTGCACAATCTGTTCCTTCTGTAGTTTCTCCATGCCCGATAAGTTAAATGATCTTTTGATATCTGTGACACAGCTTTTGTATCCAACACAATACCCTGCTTGCAAAACCGCTTGAACCCCGGACAACGTTGCTTGCAACTTTAATTATTATTATTATCATTATTATAAATAGTACGTAAGTATTGTCATCAGTGAAGAGAGTTATGGCTCTCTACGTACTTTATATCAACACAGGTTATAGATACAATGACATGAGATTATTACAACGGTATACAAATACATATATAGAGGAAGACCATTGACAATAATATCATGAGAGTCGAGTGTCTAACACAAAGTATTCTGGCAAATGCATGAGAGGCGTGGTAAAGTTTTGTTCAACGTGCATGAAGTATTTTGGCTCAGGCACGAAGACTTAGGGTCTCTGTTATCGTTCAGCTGTGCGAGGTAAGATGCGCGGGGGCGAGAATAACTTTTACAATTACAGTAAACCCTCGCTAACTCGGACTAATTGGGGGGAGACCACTTCCAAGATGCCCGATTTTCCGAGATGTCCGAGGTCCGACTTATGTCCGACTTAAGAGAGGGAAAATTCCGAATTATAAGAGGAAAGTCCGCGTCCGAGAAAATTAAGATAATTTTGTTTCTTTTTTTTTAATGTGAAATTCATCATATTAATGACAAATACAAACCTTATTATGTTTTCATTGACAGTACAGTACATAGTAATTAATATTAACACAATAAGGGGAGGTGTGGCGGAGTGGTCTTGCCACTGGACTGGTAATCCTATGGACCCGGGTTCGAATCCCAATATGTCAATGGGAAGATATTATTGGGATGGAATTTGTGCTGTACCTAATATCAGTGCATTACCACAGCACACCGAAATGCCAAATAAATACCCTCATTGTTCCCTGATTAAATGGCATTGTATGAATATTCCCATATTCAAAAATATGTTATGTTATGAAAGTTATGAAAGAAATACTATCAAGAGCAGTGGATGTTGGTGTATCGCTGAAAAGGGAGGGAATTGAGTGGAAGCTACCTATACTGCTGTTTGCGGATGATACAGTTCTGATGAGTGATAATGAATGGGAGTTGCAGGGTCTGGTAAATGAGTTTGGAACAGTGTGCGAAAAACGGAATTTGAAGGTAAATACGGGGAAGAGCAAGGTTATGGTCTTCGAAAGGGGTGAAGTCACAGAGTGTGAGGTGAAGCTGAATGGTCAGGCTATGGAGTTCGTCAACTCTTTTAAGTATCTGGGCAGTGTGTTGAGTAAAGATGGGACTATGGATGAAGAGGTGCGGGAGAGGGTACAACAGGGGAAGAGGGTTGTAGGAACGCTAAAAGCAGTAACAAGAAATAGGGTGGTCAGTATGGAAGTGAAGAAGTCCTTGCATGACAGTGTGGTAATCCCGACACTGACTTACGGAAGCGAAGCATGGACGTTGGTTGAGAGACTCAGACCAAGAGTGAGAGCAGTGGAAATGAATTACTTAAGGAGTGCGTGCGGAGTTACATGGAGGGATAGACAGACTAATGAGGAAGTAAGAAGGAGGTGTGGTGTGGAGGTAGATGTGCTGGAAAGTGTGAAAAGGAACAACTTGAGATGGTTCGGCCATATGGAACGTATGGAAAGCGAGAGAATGACTAAGAGGGTGTACAAGAGCGAGGTGGAGAGGTAGACCGAATATGAGGTGGAAGGATGGAGTGAGGAAGTACATGAACGAAGGCGGTGCTGGTTGGGGGGAGGGGCGTCGACTGACTGGGGACAGAGGTGCATGGGGGCGGTTCGTTCGTGGCCACCCCTTCGGGGATCACGGCGTCAGGCAATAGATAGATAGGTAGAAAAATATGTTACAGGGGGGCAATGCCTAGTGAGTTAATTGCTCAATAGGTGGCGTTCTGAGAGTGAGGGTCCGAGTCTGGAGTGTGAGAATGTGAAGCACAGAGGCGGAGCAGCTTCAGAGATGGAGTTGCTTCGAGCCGTGAAGCTTCGCATGTCTCACTCCCTCGACTGGAGCGAGACCTCACGGGCCTCACCGTGTTCAGCGGTAGAGTGTAAAGGCTATCAGCCTATGCCCGAGAGGGAGTAGTTGGAATGTAGAAAAAACAAAAAAAATTAAAAGGCACAGGCTTCAATTAATCCTAAAATCACTTAACCCTTAGGTGCACCTATAGTTTCCAAACAAGTTTTTTCCCACTCCCAAAGTATATCTCAGCTCACTCAGAGCCAGTTTTGTGCCTGGCGATAATTTGTTTCTGTGACGTTTTTATCCACCAAAAAATCCTTGTATTTGGATAAATGAGGTACCATCGGCTTCGGTATTGATTGAACTTGAAGATAAGCAAGTAAAAACATAGAATAAATAGAAAACAACCACATTGGGGCACTCCGAAATAAGAATTGTAAAAACAAAATTGAAATACCTTATCTCCAACTCGCGCTAGCTCAAAATTTTGAACACAACATTTTTGATTTGCATACATATATGGAAGCAGAATTTTATGAGGATTCCACTGGTAACTTCAGAATTACTATAAACCAAATAGTTACCGAGATACACGAATAAACGTGATAGTATCGAAAACAGACTGAGCTGTACTCTGCTCTCTTCCCATGCCAGCCGTGAGTCAACCGTTAAACTGAGGGGGTTGCCAATTGTACCCATTGAACTAGACTTAATACTGAGTATATGTGCCAAATATGATGCGCGTCAGACAAAAACCTAATTTTTGGCGAATATTTTTAAGTTTAACCCTTAAAGAGCGGCGCGCAACATAAGTCGAGTTGAAAAAACTGGCAAAAAACGGGTGAAAAAAGGGTGGAAATCGAGTGAAAATGGGTGGGATAGTAATGATCCATACGTCCGACATCTGTGGCCTCCCGGCCCACACTAACTCCAGTTCCCCCACCGCGCGGGAGGATGACAGTGTAACCAATAGTTCACTAAAAGTGAGCAAGGTAGCAAAATCAGCTAAACTTCCATCTTCGAGGTAACACTGTCAGTGCTCCACGAGTGCTACGTAGCTGTATGTGGCGTCATTGTGTAGCGATTTCCACCTAGTTTTCGGCGCAATACAGTTCCTTTCATACTGATGGTTGATATAGCAGTCAGAACGGCCCGGAAAGGCCCAAAACGGCCACAGAGCACCCGCTAGACAAGGGTTAATGACGCACATAGAGTCATCTTGCGCTTAGGGAAAAATACCCTAATGATGCACATTGAGTCATCGTGCGCCAAAGGGTTAAAACCGAGTGAGAGAACATTGTAAACCGGACACAAAACCCGTCCAACTCGGAAATTTCCGAGATATACAGGGACATTTCCGAGAGGCCTATGCCATTCCAAGAAGTGCGGGGTTCCGAGTAAAAAGAGTCCGAGTTAGCCGGGGTTTACTGTAATGCAATATTATTCTTGGGGCTGGGGAAAAGGAATTTAGGTTTAGGGAGGTAGGAAGATAAGTTACTTTTGTAGTAAATTATCTAGGCGGATTGTTGTGAATGAATATATTACTCAAGTACAAAAAGACTTTGACTTATGAATGAAATAATATTCTCACGGGTCGAGGAATTCAGATTTACTAATATACTGTATACATACTGAATGATGACGTGATAGAAATCACAATCTAATATAAATTAGATAATACTTTAACCAATTAGGCTAAGAAACGCAGTAATAAAATAAGCGTGAACTAATAGTTTAAAATATACTATTAGATAAATGGCGTACACAACGAAGTTGCACTTAATGAAATACCGGATATGGTATAAAGGAGTTCTGAATAAATTAATAGATTCCTATAGAAACACAGAACAAAATAGCGTTGTATTCTAAATCACAAAAGATTATAATAGATTATTTAATATATCTAGAATTCCTAGACGAGATGAAGATAATTCAAATGACTCGGACAATAGGTCTAATTAGATTATTCACAACTGAACAGATTAGATAACTCGGTAATTAAATATTAGTTCAGCGATAGATGGCGTTATATTTAATTCAAATATCAAGAGAAAGATTCTCCTAATTTATAACAAATGAATGAACAGGGGAAATAAGGAATTTATGCAATTGGGCGTATGTTCTAGGTAAATACAAGTTTTAAGCAAGGAATTGATTCACGTTTTACACTTCGATTTCGACTTAGCTTATACAAAGAATAATGGACACATAAGAGGAAAATCTGAGAGTATTCGTGCTAAGATACACAGGTTCACACTAGTATGTAACGTATGCATATGATGGTTTCTGAAGGATTAACACAGTTTCAATTTAGATCTTCGGCACAAATCTTGTGAATAATTAACACTGGAATACTCACATACTGTATTTTACCTTACCTTCACATAAATAACCACAATGTAAGAAACTCAGAGACACTTAGGGTTGTTGTTGTTGTTGTTGTTGTTGTTCCCCAAGCTGCCTGGTCGAACAGCCCCAAGGCCCTGAGCAAGGCCAAGGCCATAACCGAGCGCCCCCACAGAACCCTCCCCGCCGACCACAATAAAGCCTGGGTGACCGAAGCCACTCCATGGCGGGGAGCTGAGGAGGGTGCGGAAATGCCCGGGAAACCAAAGCCCCACCCAGGGCCCTGTGTCCCTCAGCAATTATGAAGAGAAAGTTGAGGGGCAAGGGAAAAAATGTGACGCTTTGGCTTCCAATCTTGGTAGATTGGGAGGTCAATCCACGTTAGAGACGCCGTCACTTGAGATCTAGAAAATATATAAGTAAAAGGAACAGTCAGAGTAAGCTATGGGTATGGCAGAGATTGCTCAGTTCTCACTCTGATAGACCAGCCCATCACCACATGACTAGAACCCAATCCTCTCAGCATCAGCTAGGAAAGGCCCTAGAAAGCCGCCTTTGGCGGGGGGATAGCTCCCCTATTTCAACCCTTTTCGGGGTTGGGCACCCGCCGTTTTAGGGTTAGTAGAGTAGATAGCCCTTTAGTGAAAGTCTGGTCGACGTGGACTCGGAGTCTGAAGGGTTGGACATCAGGGGCACGGCCATCTTCCCAGGGGCAGGGAAAGGCGAGTCGGGGCTGGATGTCTGGAAAGTTTCACAGTCATGCATGAGCCCTCTTCTAGTAGAGGGCAGCAGTCGTGTTTTGCTTACTTTTCTTCAGGAAAAGTAAGACTTTGTTCAACTTATTTTTACTGTTCAACTTACTGCATTCAATTACATAGGGGCATGTGGATATTGTTGTAATGGTTATAGCGAAGGTAATACTTAGTCTAAATATACAGATCAGATATAAAAGGGTGCATGTGGAGATTCTTAATCTCGTGATATATATTACTTATTTCTAGGGGTCATAATGGTGATGTAATGGAGGATTCCCTGTTCATATGAAATTCTAGTTTTTATTCTTGTGTATGCTATAGTTTCGATATGGAACACTTGATCTCACTTATTCTCATTCCTGCGGGAAGGTATTATTGATAGGTGGCTGAGGTTCCCACTTGTATCTATATTGGTAAGGCTCTTGATGTTTAATTACCATAAACATATCTTCATTATAAATTAAGCCCGGTTGGAGCGTTGTGATAGGCCGTCTCGTTTTGTGTCGGCCGCTGTCATTGGAGGAGCTGGAGCTCTCAGGATTCGTCCGGGCTCGAACTCCTTAATTGGGGGACTCCTCCATTCCTCCGGAATTAGAGCATGGGCGGATCCAGGGAAATGGGTAGACTTATCCATTTCCGGAATTAAAGCATGCGAAGCTGCTTGGTTACTTACAGTTTCTTACAGTAGATCCTCTGGAAAAAGGCAAACTATGCCTGTGTATCCAGCTCAGTACCAGTACTTGCACTGCTGCGGTCGTTCACGGTGTTGGCGGCGGCGGTAGCAGACGCAACATTTTTACTATTCTGTATCTTTGCTTTATAATCAAACTTCAAATCTTGTCTTCCCCATGCTTTATCAAGATTACTTTCAAACTCCCTTATTGATTCGGAATCGACTACATACTGGGGCAGTGCGTTCCACTCATTTACCACTCTATCACAAAATGAGTTCTTTGCCTTCTCAAGCCTATTTCTTTCTTTGTAAATTTTCTTAGAGTGTCCTCTCGTTCTTGTTCCCTCCCGCATCAAGAAGATACCTTCACACACATCCTCATCGTACTTTCCTGACACTATCTTAAAAGTCTCTATCATATCCCCTTTCTCCTATATGCCTGTGTCCTCAACCTCTGCTCATAGCCCGCGTTCTTCAACGTTGGTACCAGCTTGCTAGCTCTCCTCTGCACTTTCTCCACTACTTCTATATCCTTTACCATATATGGAGCCCACACCTGGTTTGCATATTCCAGGTGCGGCCTAACCAGCGCTGTATATAGATTCCTGAAGATTTCTTCGTCAAGTGACACAAATGTCCTCCTTATCAGCCCTACAATTCTATTGGCTTTGTTTATCTTTTTCGCTAAATGTTCTGAGAAATTTAACTTATTGTCTATCACTACTCCTATATCCTTTTCTGCACTCACTTCCTCCATCGCTTCATACATACTGTATCCTACCTTGTCTATCTTGCTGGTCCCAATCCGCATGTACTTGCATTTTTTTGGATGAAAAGGCATTAACCAATGCTCAGACCATCCCTTCATGCCCTCCACATCTCCTTGAAGCAAACCCATATCTTCCTTACTCCTCACTCTTCTATACAGTTTAGTGTCATCCACATAGAGGTATACCTCACTTCCATTAGTTATGACTTCAGGCAAGTCGTTGATAAATATAACGAACAGCAGTGGTCCCAACACAGATCCCTGAGGTACCCCACTTGTAATTTCCCTCCACCCCGAGCCTATTCCATTCACCAGTACCCTCTGTCTCCGATCTTTCAGGAAGGCTTCTATCCATTTCACACATTTCTCCCCTATATTATAGCTTCTAACTTTCTCTATTAACCTTTTATGTGGGACCTTATCGAAGGCCTTCATAAAATCGCAATATACCACGTCTATTACATCACCATCTTCTAGAATTTGCATCCAATCATCTACCACCTTAATTAGCTGTAGTACCGTCGACCTCCCCGGCAAGAATCCGAACTGTCTCCCACTGAAAAGTTGGTTTGACTTCATATGATCCATTATTCCTTCTCTAATTACCGTTTCCATTAGTTTACACACAACACTTGTCAAACTGACTGGTCTATAATTCCCTGGGTCATTTCTCTTTCCCTTCTTAAATATAGCTGTTATGTTCGCCTCTCTCCAGTCCATCGGGATTTGTCCTGTATTAAACGATACCTCAAATAACATTTTCAATGGTTCTACTAACATCTCCCCTCCTTCCTTTATGATTCTTGGGTGTATCCCATCCGGTCCCGGTGACTTACTTCTGTTCATTTTTTCTATAGCCCTTCTTATTCTAGCATGGGAAAACTCTACTAGTTCTAGTGCCGGTGCCTGTTTCATGGGAATAGTAGGCACTGCATCCTCCGACTCCACTGTTAGTACCCCCCAAAGTATTTCCCCAGCACCTCTGCTTTCTCCTTATCAGTCTCCGCTCTACTCCCATCATTCAACCCCCCCACCAGCTCTGGGATCCCTACTCTTCTTGTTAACTTTTCCTGAATGTACTTCCAGAATATTTTTGGATTATCCTTCACATTTCTAGCTATCTCTCTCTCCCTCTCCTTCACCCCCCTCCTTGTTTCCCACCTTATTTTATTGTTTATTTGTCTGCGTTCCAGATCCACTTCCTTAGCCTCTATACTAGACCCCCTGTTCTTTTTTAACAATTTTAATCTTTCCCACAATCGTTTCTTTCTTCTAATCAATATCCAAAGCTTTCTTTTCATTGGCAATTCTGGGTTAGTTCTTTTCCTCAATTTTGTTTTATCCTTATATTCCCTTACTGGTACACTTTTGGATACAGCATTCTCCAGTTTGACTCTAATTTTCCTCCACATTCCTTCAGCGTCTTCACCGTTCAAATATTCCCGCCAGTCAATGTCCAAACACCGTCTCAGCAGCTCATAATCTGCTCTATCATACATGTATATTTTTCTATTGCTTCTATTATCCCTCTCCGATTTAATGTTACAACTAAAGCTTATACAGGCATGGTCACTACGACCTATAGGGCTATCCACATTAACATGTTCCACTATATCCTCTTCATTGCTAAAAATCAAATCAAGTACACTCCCCTGCGTCCCATCTCTATATCTTGTCATCTCTACAATATGTTGCGTTAAAAAACAATCTCTCACTTTCTCTATAAACTTATTTTCCAGGCTATCCTGTCCCGCTGGAGTAGTACAATTTGCCCAGTTTGATCCCTGGCAAATTGAAATCTCCAATCAAAATTTTATATTTGTTCTCTCTATTATCTATCTCCTCCATTGCTTTCAGTAGGTTATCATCCTCTCCCCTACTATTATTTGGGCTTCTATATATAGAGGCAATTAGAATTGATCCTCTTACACATTTTACTTCAATACACAAATACTCACAATACTGCTGTCTCATATCCACCTCATTAACCTTGAGCTCTTTTCTTACATATATAAACAGTCCTCTTCCAACCTCTGCTCTAATAGCATTTCTCTCATATAACTCAAAACCCTCCAAACTATATTCCACCAGTTCCCTTTCAATTCTAAAAAATTTTGGTCTTACTTCCTGTAGGGCTATGACATCAGGTTTTTCCTCTTCATCCTGCAACCTACATATCAGTTCTCTTTTCTTGTCCTGAGTAAACACATCCACATTACTAAACATAATCCTTAATCCATCTACCATTCCTTCAGCAATTACACCATCCCGCTCCTCCAGTCCATACCCTACTCCCCTGTTAGCACTACTGGGTCTGCCTCTTTGTCTCCTGTCTCTCCCTGTGAGACATCCTTTCTTCTTGATTTTGTGGCTGTCCCTTATAACTGCTATGGTGTTGACCTGAGGGTGGCTTACGTTTGTCCCCGTCATTACACCACCTTCGTCCAAGACAAAATCTCGACCTCGAGATCGTAAACTATATGTCCTGACGGTTGAAGTAGTGAAAGTGGGTGTCAGATTCTGTAAGGTAAGACACCAGAGTGTGGTAGGGACGTCAACAGGTTTGGTGGTGTCTATAGCCATCGTTATTTGCAGTGGAGTCCGGGATGCTTTGGCTACGAAGAGCAGATGAGAAGGCGAATGGAGTACTGTGCCCTTGTCGGTGTCACGATCACGCTGTTTATCTTCATTATGGAGGTAGAATCAGGAGTAGTGGTTGCTGGAGATGTTGTATGACTGTCCTGATTTGGTTGAGCTGGAGTGTTTGGCCTAGGTGGGAGGGGCCTGTTGAGCTGGGGTTTGACCTGCCTGGTCATGGCTGGAGGAACAGGTCGGGGAATTAACCTCGCACTAGGTTTGGCGGGGCCCTTTTGAAGTGACGAGGTGGGGGCTTTTGTGGGAGCCCGCTGCTTGTATGTCCGTTTGAAGGTAGGTGCCCATCTCTCAGGTGGTGTCACACGTCGGCTAGATCTTGTACATATAGGATTAGAGATAGGTGGCATTAAAACAGGCGATTTAAGTTATTTAGTTACAATTACTTGGGAGGAAGAAGTAGAGCTATATGTAGAAGAGGTGGAAGCATTAGGGGACAAGGTAGATGATTTATGAGAAGATGTAGAGGGTTGAGGAGGTTTACGTGGCCTGATTGGTGATTTCTGAAAGGATGTAGAGGGTGTAGGAGTTTTATTGAGAGGGGAGGAGGAAGTAGAGGTGGTTGTAGAAGAGGGGTAAATATTAGGTAACAGGATAGGTGTTTCATGAAAAGACGTAGAGAGTTTAGGAGATTCAGGTGGCATGATAGGTGATCCATGAGAAGATTGAGAGGGTTCAGGAGTGTTACTGAGGGGTATAGGAAGTTGAGAATCAGTGGGAGGATTATTTGTGGAAGCTGATAACGTTGATGACGTTGTGGATGGTGAAGGAGATGATTGGTGTTGAAGAGAGAGGAGGTTACGGATGATTGGAGTGGTAGGTGAAGCACAGGGTGATTCAGATAAAATAGGCAGGCTGACAAAAGGTGAGGGAATGGGTGGTTTGGAAATTTATTTGGAGATTATTTGTGTGGGCAGTTGAGAAGGTACAGAGACAGTTCTTGTAGGAAGTGAAGGAGTATGGTTCTGAGAGGAGAAAAATAGTGGTAGTGGGCGTGGCTGGACAGAGGGTGTGGATTGTGGTTGTATGGGTGGTGCAACAAGAATTCTATCTATCTATCTATTGCCTGACGCCGTGATCCCCGAAGGGGTGGCCACGAACGAACCGCCCCCATGCACCTCTGTCCCCAGTCAGTCGACGCCCCTCCCCCTAACCAGCACCGCCTTCGTTCATGTAGTTCCTCACTCCATCCTTCCACCTCATATTCGGTCTACCTCTCCCCCTCTGTCCCTCCACCTCGCTCTCGTACACCCTCTTAGTCATTCTCTCGCTTTCCATACGTTCCATATGGCCGAACCATCTCAATTTTTTTTTTTTTTTTTAGGAGACAATGAACGGAGGAAGGAAAAACACAGATAAAACAAAAAGGTCCATGTGCCTAAAGGCATCCTCCATTCATAAAATGTTTGTAAAAGTTGTTCCTTTTCACACTTTCCAGCACATCTACCTCCACACCACACCTCCTTCTTACTTCCTCATTAGTCTGTCTATCCCTCTATGTAACTCCGCACGCACTCCTTAAGTAATTCATTTCCACTGCTCTCACTCTTGGTCTGAGTCTCTCAACCAACGTCCATGCTTCGCTTCCGTAAGTCAGTGTCGGGATTACCACACTGTCATGCAAGGACTTCTTCACTTCCATACTGACCACCCTATTTCTTGTTACTGCTTTTAGCGTTCCTACAACCCTCTTCCCCTGTTGTACCCTCTCCCGCACCTCTTCATCCATAGTCCCATCTTTACTCAACACACTGCCCAGATACTTAAAAAGAGTTGACGATCTCCATAGCCTGACCGTTCAGCTTCACCTCACACTCTGTGACTTCACCCCTTTCGAAGACCATAACCTTGCTCTTCCCCGTATTTACCTTCAAATTCCGTTTTCGCACACTGTTCCAAACTCATTTACCAGACCCTGCAACTCCCATTCATTATCACTCATCAGAACTGTATCATCCGCAAACAGCAGTATAGGTAGCTTCCACTCAATTCCCTCCCTTTTCAGCGATACACCAACATCCACTGCTCTTGATAGTATTTCTTTCATAACTCCATCCATATATACAGTAAACAACCACGGGGACATCACACACCCCTGTTTCAAACCAACATTCAGGTCAAAGAACTCGCTCTGCTCACTCTCCACACGTACTGCCGCCTTTGCACCCTCATACATGCTCTTCACTGCTTTCAGCAACTTGCCCTCTACTCCGTATATTCTAAGTACTTTCCACAAACCTTCTCTATCCACTCTGTCATAGGCCTTCTCCAAGTCCATAAAGGCAACATACACCTTTTGTTTCTTCTCCAGAACACAATTCAGGGTAAAAATCTGATCTACACATCCTATTCCCTTCCTAAAACCTCCCTGCTCGTCGCCTATCCATTTCTCCATTCTCACTCTCACTCTCTCAATCACTACCCTACTGTATACCTTCCCTACTACGCTTAGAAGACATATTCCTCGGTGGTTACCACACACTCCTCTTTCCCCTTTGCCCTTATATAGGGGGACTATTATGCCAGTCTTCCAGTCATCGGGTGCACTCCCCTTCTCCCATGCTAGTTTGCACATTTTCCATACCCATTCTATCACTATCTCACCACCATACCTCAACATTTCCCCACACACTCCATCTGTTCCTGGTGCTTTCCCCAACTTCACTCTTTTCATGGCTTCCCACACTTCTGACCTCCTGATCCCCACCTCCTCCTCCACTACTTCTCTTCTTCTCCCTCCCATACCATATCCAGCTATGTTTGCTGGCTCTTCATTCCTTTCATTTAGCAACTCACTGAAGTACTCCCTCCATCTTTCGACTCTCTCTTGCTTCTCGGCTAGCATTCTCCCATTCTTATCTTTCACACCCTTACTGTTTCCCTTGCTACCTTCCCTAACTTTTTTGACTTCTTTCCAGAACAGTTTCTTACTCTCCCTCCATTTTACACTCAGATTCCTTCCAAATTCCTCATCTACTCTTCTCTTACTTTCCTTCACTACTCTCTTCACCACCCTCTTACTCTCCACGTACCTCGCTCGTTTCTGTCTCTCGGAATCTTCATTCCCTCTACTACCCAACCACTCTCTATATGCTTTCTTCTTTTCTTCCACAGCTATTCTTACCTCTTCTGTCCACCATGCTGTACCTTTCACTCCCCTCCCTCTTCTCCTCACTCCACACACCTCCTCACATGCTGCACAGATCTCATCCTTAAACACCTTGCTCATCTCCTCCACTTCCTCCATAACAAGAATTGGTTTTGCTAAATTTGGAGGAGCAATGGGTGGAAGGAGTGAAGGTGACAATGGTTCTGAGGATCCTAGATTCTGGTCATCTGATACAGGCAATGTGTCTTTAACTCCGGGATCTGCAAGCATAATCATATTCTCATCAATGGTCCGAAACTCACACATATATGCATTCCTGTATGTGCTAGACTTGGAGGATAACATATCTTTCCTAGTGACACTTAAAGTTGGAGAGGTGGAGTTACTTGCAGCTGGATAACTGGGTGAAAGTGGAAGAGTGGGGATGGTGGATTTGTTATGAGTTAGTGGAGAGAGGTGGAGAAGGGTAGTGGTTGGGAGGTGGGACTTAGATGACTGAGGAATATGTTTGGGAATTTCAACTGTCTGATCAATGGCTGAGGGTGCCCTTTCTGGTAAAGTGACAGATTGATTGGGGATATTAGCTATTTCGGTGTTTTTTAGTGGATTGGATATGATGGTTGGAGCGATCAGGCAATCCCTGTTACAAGGGGTTCGGAGGTTAAGGTTCATAAATTCATCCCCAGACAATGTAGGTAGGGCAGGTACCCATTGTTCATGAGTAGGGGGAAGTGTCACTAATTTGGAAGTGACTGCTTGAGTGGTAGGTGGAGGAGAGTTGATGGTATTATACTGTAGTTTGCTTACAGTTTCGGAAGGAGTTGGTAAATGGGGTTTCGCATTAAAGGTGGGTTTTCCTCATAATCCTCAGGTTCTTCCCATTGTTCATGATGAGGGGGAAATGTCACTAACTTGGAAGTGACTGTTAGAATTGTAGATGGAGAAGATGGAAGGTGCTGGTAAAGGGGAGGTAAAGGTTCCCAGAGTGGGTTTTCCTCATCATCCTCGAATTCTTCTACCTCGGTAGTGAACTCTACACCTTCCTCATAATCCTTGAATCTACTGAACTCTGAAACTTGTGTGGTTTGTTCACACTCGAGCCTGACTACCTTTTGAAATTCATACTGTAGCTTGACTATAGTTTGGAAGGGGCTGATTTGGGGCTTGCTAGCATTTGGCATGTATTCCTCATAACCTTCGGGCTCTATTGTAGCAATAGTGAACCTTGCAAATTGTGCCCAAGTCAACTGAGGATTATTGCGCACATACTTGTGGATGATATATGCCTCTTTACCCTTGGCTGTATATACTGTAGATGCATCACTATTATGTGCATCTTTGCAATTTCTTCCTCGTCTCCGTATATAATATCTAGGAATGATTTGACAATTGCTAAGTAAGCACTGATACTTTCCTCTGCCTGGAATGTAAATTCTGATGTAGTCATGATAAAATTGTACCGGATGTTGATTGAGAAAATAGCAAAATTGGTAAATATGAACACAAGGGACGTTGGTATGCCGTATCGAGTCACTGCTGCCGCCAGTGTTATGCCGGGTTGTAATCCAACTGGCTTCAGTATTATCTAATGCAAATCCAGGTTTTGGATATTTGGATTTGGAATATTAATCAACAGGGACACATCAAACGTAGTATATTTAATAACTATATACTCAATCAATAAACACAATGAACACAGTACTGTACATATACAGTAGCCTATATATATTTATGTTACTGTAAGGTATATATGGACCCCAGTATGGTCCCCTCTGTACTGTGTGAGTCTGAAATAAAGCATTATTATTATTATTATTATTATCATTATTATAAATAGTGCGTAAGTATTGTCATCAGTGAAGAGAGTTATGGCTCTCTACTTACTTTATATCAACACAGGTTATAGATACAATGACATGAGATTATTACAACGGTATACAAATACATATATAGAGGAAGACCATTGACAATTATATTCATGAGAGTCGAGTGTCTAACACAAAGTATTCTGGCAAATGCATGAGAGGCGTGGTAAAGTTTTGTTCGACGCGCGTGAAGTATTTTGGCTCAGGCACGAAGACTTAGGGTCTCTGTTATCGTTCAGCTGCGCGGGGGCGAGAATAACTTTTACAATTAATGCAATATTATTCTTGGGGCTGGGGAAAAGGAATTTAGGTTTAGGGAGGTAGGAAGATAAGTTACTTTTGTAGTAAATTATCTAGGCGGATTGTTGTGAATGAATACATTACTCAAGTACAAAATGACTGACTTATGAATGAAATAATATTCTCACGGGTCGAGGAATTCAGATTTACTAATATACTATATACATACTGAATGATGACGTGATAGAAATCACAATCTAATATAAATTAGATAATACTTTAACCAATGGGCAGGTGCCCGACCCCGAAGGGCGGGTGCCCGACCCCGAAAGGGGTTGAAATAAGGGAGCTATTCCCCCGCCAAAGGCAGCTTTCTAGGGCCTTTCCTAGCTGATGCTGAGAGGATTGGGTTCTAGTCATGTGGTGATGGGCTGGTCTATCAGACTGAGAACTGAGCGATCTCTGCCATACCCATAGCTTACTCTGACTGTTCCTTTAACTTATATATTTTCTAGATCTCAAGTGACGGCGTCTTTTCCGTGGATTGACCTCCCAATCTACCAAGATTGGAAGCCAAAGTGTCACATTTTTCCCTTGCCTCTCAACTTTCTCTTCATAATTGCTGAGGGGCACAGGGCCCTGGGTGGGGCTTTGGTTTCCCGGGCGTTTCCGCACCCTCCTCAGCTCCCCGCCATGGAGTGGCTTCGGTCACCCAGGCTTTATTGTGGTCGGCAGGGAGGGTTCTGTGGGGGCGCTCTGTTATGGCCTTGGAATTGCTCGGGGCCTTGGGGCTGTTCGGCCAGGCAGCTTGGGGAACAACAACAACAACAACCAATTAGGCTAAGAAACGCAGTAATAAAATAAGCGTGAACTAATAGTTTTAAATATACTATTAGATAAATGGCATACACAACGAAGTTGTACTTAATGAAATACCGGATATGGTATAAAGGAGTTCTGAATAAATTAATAGATTCCTATAGAAACACAGAACGAAATAGCGTTGTATTCTAAATCACAAGATTATAATAGATTATTTAATATATCTAGAATTCCTAGACGAGATGAAGAGAATTCAAATGACTCGGACAATAGGTCTAATTAGATTATTCACAACTGAACAGATTAGATAACTCGGTAATTAAATATTAGTTCAGCGATAGATGGCGTTATATTTAATTCAAATATCAAGAGAAAGATTCTCCTAATTTATAACAAAGGAATAAACAGGGGAAATAAGGAATTTATGCAATTAGGCGCATGTTCTAGGTAAATACAAGTTTTAAGCAAGGAATCGATTCATGTTATACACTTCGACTTCGACTTAGCTTATACAAAGAATAATGGACACATAAGAGGAAAATCTGAGAGCATTCGTGCTAAGATACACAGGTTCACACTAGTATGTAACGTATGCATATGATGGTTTCTGAAGGATTAACACAGTTTCAATTTAGATCTTCGGCACAAATCTTGTGAATAATTAACACTGGAATACTCGCATATTTTACCTTACCTTCACATAAATAACCACAACTTAAGAAACTCAGAGACACTTAGGGAGTACCGGTAGATAGCTCTTTAGTGAAAGTCTGGTCGATGTGGACTCGGAGTCTGAAGGGTTGGACATCAGGGGCACGGCCATCTTCCCAGGGGCAGGGAAAGGCGAGTCGGGGCTGGACGTCTGTAAAGCTTCACAGTCATTGATGAGCCCTCTTCTGGTGGTATACCAGTAGAAGGCAGCAGTCGTGTTTTGCTTACTTTTCTTCAGGAAAAGTAAGACTATGTTCAACTTATTTTTACTGTTCAACTTACTGGATTTCGATTACATAGGGGCATGTGGATATCGTTGTAATGGTTATAGCGAAGGTAATACTTAGTCTAAATATACAGATCAGATATAAAAAGGTGCATGTGGAGATTCTTAATCTCGTGATACATACAGGGTGACCCCAAAAAAAATCCCACATTTCAAAAGTAAATGAAACTAAAATGGTTAAAGATAATAAAAATATTATTCGCACACATGAAACTTCATTCAATACCATTTTTATTCATTATGTTTTAAAGATGACATCCTCCAAAAGGTGGCCGTCATTGTCTCTACACGCTTGGAGGCAATTTGTGAAGGCTGCCATGGCTCGACGGGTCATGTCGGGTGGAACAGCTGTTATCTCCTGCTGAATAGCAACCTTAACCCTCCAGCCCCGGGCACTCTAGCTCGCGACTGTGCTGCGGTACCGGGTGTTTTGACGATCTTTGGGCTATGTTAACTCCTCTGTAATTCAATGAATATGGCATGTAATGTTATGAATAAAAAAATAAAATGTCCCACAAACCTTCCTCTGTAGAATGGCATTGAGTAGAGGTCTCTAGCCCCACTGGTTGCATAATGGTGAGCGCGGGAAGACGAGTGCTTTTCGGCGGCAAATTCTTCCCGCGTTCGGATGCGTCGCCCCGGCCACGGCTACGACGCACCTAGCCGCTCGTCGCGCCAAAGTGTTTATCTCCCTTAGACGATTTTAGTGTTTGATATTGAGAATGTGATGTTTATTTGATATTTTTATAGTTATTTTGAGGCCAATTATATAAAGTATGTTTATTAGGGTATCACTGTCACTAATATTGCTAATTTTCACTCGATACCGTACATTTTATTAGTAATTGAGGTAGGTTATTGTTATATTAGGCACTGATTATTCGTTATTACAGGTGTTTATTATACTTTGGCCATCAAGTATTGTGTCTTGTGTCACTTTCACTTTGATAAATATGCTTTAGAGTGTCACTGTCACTGATAATGCTCATTTTCACTCGATACGGTACATTTTATTAGTAATTGAGGTAGGTTATTGTTATATTAGGCACTGATTATTCATTATCACAGGTGTTTATTATACTTTGGCCATCAAATATTAGGTCTTGTGTCACTTTCACTTAGTTATATGCTTTGTAAACGTTTTATATACAATTTATTGTGTCTTTTTTCACTGCTTGATATATTTCTATAGGTTCTAATCATATGAATGTCACTTATTATATACATATGTGTCACTTTCACATATTATTATGATGTAATTGTATTTGTATCAATTTTCTCATAATACACGACTTTTGTATAACAATAAATTGGTTTACTTCCACTTTTTGCCTATATATATATATACTGTACATATTGTCATTATCTTTGGCACTTTCACTATGATTATTAGAACTCCTGCTTGGAGTGGTAATCAAAGAAGCACCCTACAGCACAGAGTGCCACCTTGCACTCCACACACTCCAGGGTGGACTTTTTACCTGACCTCGCCCTCAGCCTGCTGTTGTAGCAGACATGGCACCGCTTCTGCTGCGTTCTTTCTGATTCATTCTGAGGCAGGGAAACAAGCCTGTGCATATTCATGTAATATGCACAGTGCAAGCGGTCAGTAACGGCGGGCCCAGCATGTGCCACTGGCCTCTGTGGCGTACCATACTTCTCCAGGAGCTCCGTCAACACCTGCTTTTGGAACCTCCGCAGGCTATTGAACTTCATGGGTGTGTTCACATTCCGAAGCTTGTATATATTGTAGGCATTCAGAACTGACATGTCCACCATATGCAGAAAGAACTTTTTGTACCATCTGCACGAGGTACGCAGGCAGTCAATGAAGCCTATCTACATGTCGGACTTGTCCACCAGCCTCATGTTGATGTTGTAGTCCAGGACAGCATCGGGCTTGGTCACCCTGGCCTGGGTGCGGCGATCCACCTTGCCAGTCTCCACCATTTCCCCCTTGTGGATGGTGCTCAGGAGGTTGACCTTCCGCTGGTCGTGCCAGTGGATAGCCAGGATGGGCCCCGACTCTTCCTGAACACATCACCTTTTTTGGTCTTTGGGGGGAAAGGTGGCATGCCCTTCCTTTTCCCTTGTACTGTGCCTATAGTCCCCGTCTTGCGCTCATGCAGGTACTTTGAGAGAGTGGGGGACGTGTAGTAATGTCCGTGTAGAGGACGTGATTCTTGTGAAAGTAGCGGTCCATCATGGCTTGCACCACTGCTCCGCCAAAGCCAATGAGGGGGTCCACAAGCACGTCCCTTTCCTTCCCGCTGTAGACCAGGAAGTCCAGGACATAGCCAGTTTGGCAGTCGCACAGCACAAAGAATTTTATGCCAAAGCGATGTCTTTTTGAGGGGATGTACTGCCGGAAGCTGAGTTTTCCCCGGAACAGCACAAGAGACTCATCAATGAGGACCTTGCGGAAGGGCTTGAAGTAGTAGGTGAAGCGTTCTCGCATCATCTCGTACAACGTCCTAATCTTCCACAGCTTGTCTGGGAGGTGGACGTCAAGGTTGGTGACAAGATGGAGCGCTGCGAGGATATCAAGGTACCGGTCGCGAGACATATATTTCCCGAAGGCAGGGGTGGATATGAGATAATTGGTGATCCAATAGTCAGGCAACCTATGCTTCTTGACATGAGGCATTAGCATGGTGAGTGCCAGGAACACCATGAACTCTTTATGAGTCACTGGGGTCCACTGCCTCATGTGGCCCTTGGTCACCTTGCCCAAAAAGTGGACCTGAATTGGTGCTGCTTATTTGTCTCTTTGACAACATATCCTACCACCTCATCATCAAAGAAGGCCTCAAATAGTTCGTGTGGTGGATCATTGGGGCCTGCAGGAAAATTGGAGGTAATGCCTGAACCCTCCTGTACCTCATCAAAAGCTGGCACATCAGGGTTGTACCCATCCCCCTCAACTACGTCTTCCCACTGAAAAACGTAGAATGGGTCTTGTCTACGCTGACGAGGAGCTCCAGCTGGTGGCCCAGCACGCCCACGGCCAACTCGGCAGGCATGCGCCCTAGGGCGGCGAGGGCGGCCAGCACGACGGGCAGCACGACGCCGGGCCAAGCGGATGGGTCTAGGGTCGTCGATGTCCATACAGTCATCGTCAGAGTGGTCATCTTGCCCTGATGGTGGACCTATGTAATCATGGCCAGAGTCTTCTGAGAGGTGCCCTTCATCATCAGTGGCCCCCACATAATCTGGCGGGGAAGGAGTGAGGCGTGGGCGGCGTGCGGGTGGGCGAGGTGGGGAAGGAGTGACAGGTGAGGATATGTCCCCCCGAGGTCCTGGGCTCCTTAGCCTGCGATGAGTGACAGAAAGCAATGCTTCACTGTCACTAGGCCCAGGTATTGGTGATGCGAGCTCAAAGACTTCGTCAGGAACATATGTTGACGGCTGGAGAGGTGGGGAGGACCGTGGGGAAAGTTGCGGGGGCGTATGGCTAGGGCGGGCAGGGGTGGACGCCGCGGGAGCCTCGAACAAAACCCGCTTACTTTTCTTTCCTTTTTTGGCATATTTGCTGCCTTTCCCCTTTTCGGCAGCAGTATGTCTCCTGTCGGGGGACCTAGGAGGCAAATAGGTCGAAAGTGGGGGGGGGGTCCTCAACCCTTGGCAGTGGTGGGGGTGGTGGGGAAGAATGCGGGGCACCCGGGTCATCTTGGGTGGCGTGGGTAGATAAGGGAGACAATGGCGGGCGAGAAGAGTCACCATGCTCACCCTCACTCACAGCCTCATCCTCACCAAGCATTTTGGCTTGTTCCCTAGCTGCCGCGGCCGCCTTTTCAAGTATTTGCTTCTTATATAAGTGTAGCTTGAAAGGCGATTTAGCTGGCGAAGGGCTTGGGGTCGTGTCACTCATGCGAAATTTGGTGAGTGACCTTGAACTCTCCCACTCACTCACTCTCTCAAGTTCACCGTCTTTAGGTAAACCAGCTTCCTCAAAAACTGGTACATCACCTTCATCACTCTCATGTTCTCTCGCAAATCCCAGGAATTGCTCTTCTTTGTCACTCTCATCGCCATAATCACTCGACTTATAATTACTGGAGTGATCACTGCCTTCATCATCAACATTATGCTTGGCATCAGCACGCTCATAAAGTCTCAATGTCGTCTCAATACCTCCGGGAGATAACACATTTAGGCGATGGCGTCGGGGTAAGGCGCGACGAACTAGCACGGGCGTCGTAGGAAGCACGGTATCGGACACAGCGGAATCACTATTTGGCGTACTATCCATGATGGTGTCGGGGTAGATACTGTTGCTGTGGCGTAGTTTACGCCTGGTGGCGCCACCTACCCTCCCACGATACCAAAAATTTACGCGCGGCATTCGAAAGCACGCACGCAAGCAATGGGCGTTCAAGAGCCCTTCCGGGTTGCGCGGGCCGAGTTTGTTATGGGCGTTCAAGAGCCCTTCCGGGGTGTGGGGGTTAAGGTCTTCAAGAGTTTGGGGTCGAGGAGCATACACTCCTGATTAAAGGTAGCCGCACAGAAAAAAAAATCACAAGGGGCGAGGTCAGGGGAATGGCTGAAACCACGCATCGATCATTGCAAGTGCTTAGGGAGATGTTTCTGGATCGGGTGATCTCATTGCGTGGGGATGTTGGGTGGCCGGCCCATTCCCCTGACCTCGCCCCTTGTGATTTTTTGTTCTGTGGGGCTACCTTTAATCAGGAGTGTATACTCCTCGACCCCAAACTCTTGAAGCCTTTAAGGTTGCTATTCAGCAGGAGATAACAGCTGTTCCACCTGACATGACTCGTCGAGCCAAGGCAGCCTTCACAAATCGCCTCCAAGCGTGTAGAGACAATGACGGCCACCTTTTGGAGGATGTCATCTTTAAAACATGATGAATAAAAATGGTATTGAATGAAGTTTCATGTGTGCAAATAATATTTTGATTATCTTTAACCATTTTTGTTTCATTTACTTTTGAAATGTGGGAGTTTTTTTTGGGTCACCCTGTATTACTTATTTCTAGGGGTCATAATGGTGATGTAATGGAGGATTCCCTGTTCATATGAAATTCTAGTTTTTATTCTTGTGTATGCTATAGTTTCGATATGGAACACTGGATCTCACTTATTCTCATTCCTGCGGGAAGGTATTATTGATAGGTGGCTGAGGTTCCCACTGTTCTTGATGTTTAATTACCATAAACATATCTTCATTATAATTTAAGCCCGGTTGGAGCGTTGTAATAGGCCGTCTCGTTTTGTGTTGGCCGCTGTCATTGGAGGAGCTGGAGCTCTTAGGATTCGTCCGGGCTCGAACTCCTTTAATTTGGGGACTCCTCCATTCCTCCAGAATTAGAGCATGGGCGGATCCAGGGAAATGGGTAGACTTATCCATTTCCGGAATTAAAGCCTGGGAAGCTGCTTGGTTCCGTCATCCTTTCTTCTTGATTTTGTGGCTGTCCCTTACAGCTGCTATGGTGTTGACCTGAGGGTGACTGTTTGACCCCGTCATTACACTGACATAGGGATTAAATGAGCCGATGATGACCGCAAAGTGACCTCTTTGTCTCAAGAGGGGTGTATAGTAGCTTGCAAACATACTTAATTCCATTCCACCAAACCCTACATTAGAGTAGTATATATATTCCTATATATTTATTCCTAAGTATAAAGTGTAAATATGTTTGGAACAGTGTGTGAAAAACGGAATCTGAGGGTAAATGGGGGGAAGAGCAAAGTTATGGTCTTTGAAAGGGGTGCAGCCACAGAGTGTGAGGTGAAGTTGAACGGTCAGGCTAAGGAGAATGTCAGCTCATTCAAGTATCTAGGCAGTGTGTTGAGTAAAGATGGGAGTATGGATGAAGAAGTGCGGGAGAGGGTGAAACAGGGGAAGAGGGTTGTAGGAACGCTGAAAGCAGTAACAAAAAATAGGGTGGTCAGCATGGAAGTAAAGAAGTCCTTGCATGACAGTGTGGTAGTCCCGACATTGACTTACAGGAGCGAAGCATGGACATTGGTGAAGAGACTCAAACCAAGAGTGAGAGAGTGGAAATGAGTTACCTGAGAAGTGCGTGCAGAGTTACATAGAGGGATAGACAGACGAATGAGGAAGTACGAGAGAGGTGTGGTGTGAATGTAGATGTGTTGCAAAGTGTGAAAAGGAACACCTTGAGAGGGTTCTGAACGGCCATGTGGAACATATGGGAAGCGAGAAAATTACTAAGAGAGTGTATGAGAGTGAGGTGGAAGGACAGAGAGGGAGAGGTAAACCGAATGATAGGTGGAAGGATGGAGTGAAGAAGTATATGAGTGAAGGCGGTGCTGGATGGGAGGAGGGGCGTCAACTGACTGGGGACAGAGGTGCATGGGGCCGTTTCGTTCGTGGCCATCCCTTCAGGGATCATGGCGTCCGGCAATAGATCGATAGATAGATAAAGTGTAACAAAGAGCATTATGTATTAATACTTAATGCAATGTTTACTTGTTGTTAGATCTTTTAATGTTTTTCTCCTTCTTATTAGCCAGAAATGGGATAATTAACTTTATTTTACCTTCTGCAAATTAATATTAAAGTCATATGCTATACATACATACATACATACAGTAGGGTCTCACATAAAACGAGTTTATGGTCGATAAACGAGGGCGTTTTATGTGAATTCGTTTTATGTGAACACAGCATTTTGGTGGCGCAATATCGTCAATGTTCACTGTAAGCGAAAATTTTCGTACAAAGCGAACGATATTTCGTACGTTTTGTACGATATTTCGGCGTTTTATATGAAAGCGTACGATATTTTGTACGTTTTGTACGATATTTCGGCGCTCTATATGAAAACTCCTTGTATTTGCCCCACTTTGGCGGCGGACTCGTTTTATGTGATCACATTCGTTCTGATCGAAAATTAAATATTAATATTATAGGTCGGTCGTTTTAATCGAGACTCGTTTTATGCGAACACGTTTTATGCGGGACCCTACTGTACATACATACATACATACATACACAAATTTAAAGACCGAGTGCTCCACACGGAGTGCGGTTCCGGTCTCATGTCCTAATGACGGCGTTCCAGGCAGCCCTGTTCAGAGCTGCCTTACTTGTCAGGTTCTCTGATTCAACATCAGACCGCAAAGTCTGATCCCACGCCTTTCTTGGTCTGCCCCTTGGTGCAGCTCCCTCCCCTTTCATGGACTTGCATCTTTTCACCCAACTAAGTTCATCCATCCTCTCCACATGTCCAAACCATCCAAGGCTGCTAGTACACATCTCATCACTGATACTTTTGATACCTAACCTTCTTCTCAGCTCTCCACATGTTCAAACCATCCAAGCCTGCTAGTATGCATCTCATCATCACTAATACTCTTGATGCTTAACCTTCTCTTTAGCCAGATTTACTATTTAACACTACTTAGGAAATTGTCAGCTAATTTGTTAAAATTATTTACCAGTTAATCTATTAGAAGTAACAAGCATAAATACAAGTAAATCTTAATATATGAAAATAATAATAACCCCCAGGGGGTAAGGGGGCCTTCAGCTAATGGTGGAGGAAAAAAAAGAATATGCCTCACGCATCCTACTGCGTGTCGTACAAGGCGACTAACAGGGGGGATGGCGATAGACTTGTGGACCAACAGCCATTGCTATGCAATGAAGTCTTTATCTTAGCACCGTCTTAGTATGGCACTGCCGAGGCTGGTGGGGTGCGGATAGGTGCCACAGGGGACTGAGTCTTACCTGGGTGCTGTTTGGCACCATACCTGTGTTGGCAACAGTGTTTGCATGTTGGGGCAGGACTTTATTGTTCTATACAGTAGTCCAATTGCCTAATACTGTGTACAGTAGAGTCTTGTTATGGTGCTGTCTTTTTGTAACACTGTTAGTTAAGGCTGGTGTGGTTGCAGATACTGCAGGTGCAAGTGCTGCAGGGGGACTCTGTTGAGTCTTGCTGAGGCACGGTTAGCACTATACCAACATCAGCCACAGTGACGACTTGGTGGGGCAGTGCTGTGGCGGGACTTTATTGTACTACAGTACACTCCAACTACTGAAAGGCAACCCCGTCTGAGCCGTTACAGTGCATGTACTGGAAAAATTATGTTAAACCGTTGTATGTATGTATGTATAAGTGAACTGGGATTAACCCTTTGAGGATTATGACTCATTTTAGTAGTTTATTCTACAATCATTAGACGATGGTGGTGGGCTGGATCTATCAGAGTGAGGGTTGGTGTCCTCTACTTCCCATAGCTGTTTTCTGACTGTACCTTTTATCATAATTCTTATTTCTAACTTTTTTCTTGAGAGTGGTGAAGGCAGTGGGGCCATAATGGTGTGCCCCATGTTTCCCTAGTGTCTTACTCTCACAGCCCACTGGCACAAGTTGGCCTTTCTCTCTCTGGTGTAGGGATGCGGCGACCCCACCGCCCGCCACTTTGGTGGTGCAATCAGCCTCTGGAGCAGTGGACCACTGGTTCCTATTTCCAGAAAATTCCTGTGGTTGGTATGCTTCCAGCCAGGGCCCCACTGGGGTAAATAAAATAGCAAAACAGTGGTAGAACTGCCATCCGGGTGAGGGACTGCTCTGGGTCTGCTCCTTCAGTGTTCATGGTTATAATCCACTTAGTGGGAATGGCACTGTGGAGTGGGTCAGTCGGGGCATGTCTGGGAGCCTGGAGGCAGTTTCTGCCATGGCCATCCCTTTTGGGGCGCTTCCTCTGGAAACGCGGCGTCAGATTTGATAATGATCTTCATCATCATTAGACGATTTTATACAGCCTAGGAAAGATCTCTGGGCATCAAAAGGGTAAAAACTATCTCAATTAGCTCTCTGACTTCCAAATGCCGTTACAAATTATAGCCAGAAAATAGGAAATAAATGCGCATTCGAAACTAGAAAGGGTTTAATGAGTAGTCTATTCTATCTATATTCTATCTATATACTGTACTATATATATGAGTAGTACACTGCAGAATTCAAAGAACATTAAGAAATACAATGTCAAAATCTAGACCAGTTTATTGTTAAATGATATACAGTACTGTAAATATATACAATATATTAATACATTTATGACAATGGCTTTAACATATAACTTTACAGATTAATAGTTAATACATTGTTTACTTATTAGATGAGACAGAGAAAGGCGCAAGGGAACGCGAGTGCTCCCGGACCCTAAGAATTTTAACTTTCAATTATGTTTTTGTCTCGAGTCGGCCACCCCCAGCTATGGGGTATGTGCCGGAGTATATACATACATACAGCTTAATAATTCAGTCAAATATACAATTTAACTCGACAAATACAATTTGCCAAATCGATTTTTTCTATTCTATATACTCAGGCCCAATCCCCACTTCTCCTATTTTTGTTTTTTTATTATTTCTTAGGGGTGGCCGACTCAAGACAGAGCAAGAACAGGAAAACACAAGACAAAACAGCGAACAAACAGACAAAACACAAAATTCACACACATCTAGGTCACCCAGGAGAATACCCAGAGACCAGGTTCACCAAGGTCGCTCCAGCACTCCCCCGGCCCCCGACCACCCGGAGAGGCTCCGATCTCGGCAGGCAGGCATGTAGCGGAGCAAAAGCCACAAGCCCGCCCACCACACTTCCAGGCGCACCCTTCCTATTAATCGTCTCCCCGGGCCAGGCGCCTGATGAACTATTATCTAGTCCAACTTGCGCCCGACCCCTTCCCCCAAATGACCACGTGTTCACTCAACTATTCACAAGCATTCCCCATTCATTCCTGTTTATCACCAATTCCTTTGCCTGATCTATAGTCATTCCTCTATCATCCAAAGCTTGTCTTACACAGTGTCTCCATCTCAATGGGGGTCTTCCTCTATCTATCTATCTATTGCCTGACGCCGCGATCCCCGAAGGGGTGGCCACGAACGAACCGCCCCCATGCACCTCTGTCCCCAGTCAGTCGACGCCCCTCCCCCCAACCAGCACCACCTTCGCTCATGTACTTCCTCACTCCATCCTTCCACCTCATATTCGGTCTACCTCTCCCCCTCTGTCCCTCCACCTCGCTCTCATACACCCTCTTAGTCATTCTCTCGCTTTCCATACGTTCCATATGGCCGAACCATCTCAAGTTGTTCCTTTTCACACTTTCCAGCACATCTACCTCCACACCACACCTCCTTCTTACTTCCTCATTAGTCTGTCTATCCCTCCATGTAACTCCGCACGCACTCCTTAAGTACCTGTAATTCATTTCCACTGCTCTCACTCTTGGTCTGAGTCTCTCAACCAACGTCCATGCTTCGCTTCCGTAAGTCAGTGTCGGGATTACCACACTGTCATGCAAGGACTTCTTCACTTCCATACTGACCACCCTATTTCTTGTTACTGCTTTTAGCGTTAGCGTCTTCCTGCCCTTCTATATTCCCTTGTATCTGACTCATATATTCTCTTTGTAAGCCTTTCATCTCCCATTCGTTCAACATGACCATACCAGCTCAGCACCCTTCTGTCGACTCTGGCTGACAAATGTTCCTGCTGCCCCAAATCATTCTTTTAAAATAATTACCAGTTAACCCGGGAACTGCAGGAAGACTCTTAAGAGTTCCTCCGGCGGACTGCGGGAAGACTCTTAAGAGTCAGGGAAAAAAAAAAAATCAATTTTAACCCTCCAACCCCGGCTAGGGTAGATCGTGACTGTACTCTGTGACCGGGGGTTTTGAGGAATTTTGGTCCATGTTGATTCACCTGTTACTCCTGAAATACATGACACAAAGTTATAAAAAAAAAAAAAAAATGTTGCACAAACCTTCATGTGTAGAGGTCTCCAGCCCAAGTGATTGCATAATGGCGAGCGCGGGAAGTGGAGTGATTTTTATGCGGCGGGAAAATCTTCCCGCGTTCGGATGCGTCGCATTGGCCCAGGCCCCGGCTTGGCTAACCTACTGCGCACTTAGCCACTCGTCGCGCCAGAGTTTTTACCTCCCGGAGGCGATTTTATTTATTGATAGTGATGTTATTATAGTTATTTGGAGTCCAATTATATAAAATATGTGTATTAGGCTATCATTGTCACTAATATTTCACATTTTCACTCGATACCGTAGTTTTTATGAGTAATTGAGGCTGGTTATTGTTATATTACGCACTGATTATTCGTTATCACAGGTATTATTCGTTATCATAGGTGTTTATTATACTTTCGCCATCTAATATTAGTTCGCGTGTCACTTTCACTTTGGTAAATATGCTTGAGAGAGTGTCACTGTCACTGATAATGCTCATTTTCACTTGATACGGTACATTTTATTAGTAATTGAGGTAGGTTATTGTTATATTAGGCAGTGATTATTCGTTATCACAGGTGTTTATTATACTTTGGCCATCTAATATTACTTCGTGTGTCACTTTCACTTTGGTAAATATGCTTGAGAGAGTGTCACTGTCACTGATAATGCTCATTTTCACTTGATACGGTACATTTTATTAGTAATTGAGGTAGGTTATTGTTATATTAGGCACTGATTATTCGTTATCATCATCATCATCATCAAATCTGACGCCTCGCTTCCAGAGGAAGCACCCTAAAAGGGATGGCCATGGCAGAAACTGCCTCCAGGCTCCCAGACATGCCCCGACTGACCCACTCCACAGTGCCATTTCCACTAAGTGGATTATAACCATGAACACTGAAGGAGCAGACCCAGAGCAGTCCCTCACCCGGATGGCAGTTCCACCACTGTTTTGCTGTTTTTTTATTTACCCCAGTGGGGCCCTGGCTGGAAGCATACCAAGCACAGGAATTTTCTGGAAATAGGAACCAGTGGTCCACTGCTCCAGAGGCTGATTGCACCACCAAAGTGGTGGGCGGTGAGGTCGCCGCATCCCTATTCGTTATCACAGGTGTTTATTATACTTTGGCCATCTAATATTATGTCATGTGTCACTTTCACTTAGTTATATGCTTTGTATACGTTTTATATACAATTTATTGTCTTTTTCACTTATTTATATATGTTTTCATAATACATGACTTTTTTATCACAATACATTGTTTTATTTCCACTTGTTGCCTATATACATACATACATATTGTCAGTCTATGGTACTTTCACTATGATTATTAGTTAGTACTCCTGCTTGGTGTGGTACTCAGCAAAGCACGGTATAGCACATAGTGACACCTGGCACTCCAAACACTGCATGGTGGTCTTTTTCTGCTTCCTCGGCCTCACCTGGCTGTTCCAGCAGACATGGCACCGCCTTCTGCTAATGGTGACTCCATCTCGTTCCAGAGGCAGGCAACCGAGCTTGTGCACATTTAGATACTGTGCACACTGCATGCGGTCCTGAACGGGGCGCCCAGGTTGTGCCACTGCCCTCTGTGGCGTAGCATACCTGTCCAGGAGCTCCACCAACACCTGTTTTTGGAACCTCCGCAGGCTACTGAACTTCCTGGGTGTGCGCGGATTCCGAAGCCTGTAGATATTGTAGGCATTCAGCATTGACATGTCCACCATGTGCAGAAAGAACTTTTTGTACCATCTGCACGAGGTACGCAGACAGTCGATGAAGCCTATCTGCATGTCGGACTTGTCCACCAGCCTCATATTTATGTTGTAGTCCATTACAGCATCGGGCTTGGTCACCCTGACTTGGGTGTGGCAATCCACCTTGCCAGTCTCAACCATTTCCCCCTTGTGGACGGTGCTCAGGAGGTTGACCTTCCGCTGGTCGTGCCAGTGGATAGCCAGAATGGGTCCCGACTTCTTCTTGAAGACATCGCCTTTCTTGGTTTTAGGAGGGAAAGTTGGCATGCCCTTCCTTTTCGCTCTAACTGTGCCTACAGTCCCCGTCTTGCGCTGATGGAGATACTTTGAGAGAGTGGGGGACATGTAGTAGTTGTCCGTGTAGAGGACGTGATTCTTCTCGAAGTACCGGTTCATCATGGCTTGAACCACTGCTCCGCCAAAGCCAATGAGGGGGTCTATTTCCACGTCCCCTTCCTTCCCGCTGTAGACCAGGAAGTCCAGGACATAGCCAGTTTGGCAATCGCACAGCACAAAGAACTTTATACCAAAGCGATGTCTCTTTGAGGGGATGTACTGCCTGAAGCTCAGCTTTCCCCGGAACAGCACAAGAGACTCGTCAATACAGACGTTGCAGAAGGGCGTGAAGTATGACGTGAAACGTTCTCGCATCATCTCGTACAACGTCCTAATCTTCCACAGCTTGTCAGAGAGATGCATGTCGGTGTTGGTGACAAGATGGAGCGCTCCGAGGATGTCGAGGTACCGGTCCCGAGAGATGTATTTCCCGAAGGCAGGAGTGGATATCAGATCTTTGGTGATCCAATAGTCAGCCAACCTGTGCTTCTTTACATGAGGCATTAGCATGCTGATTGCCAGGAACACCATGAACTCGGGATGAGTCACTGGGGTCCACCGCTTCATGTGGCCCTTGGTCACCTTGCCAAAAAAGTTCACCTGGATTTGGTGGTGCTTGTTTGTCTCTTCTATGACAAACTCAGTAACCTCCTTATCAAAAAATGCCTCAAAAAGCTCATGTGGTGGAGCATTGGGGCCTGCGGGAAAACTTGGGGTAACTCCTGAACCCTCCTGTACCTCATCAAAAGGGGTTACATCAGGGTCATTCACTTCATCAGCAGCCACATCCTGCCAGTTGAAAATATAAAATGGGTCCTGCTGGCGACGCTGACGAGGAGCTGCAGCTGGGGCAGCACGCCCACGAACTTTGGCGGCGCGCACCCTAGGGCGGCCAGGAGCGCGACGGCGCCCAGGCCCAGCCCGGCGGCCAGGGCGGCCAGGAGCACGACGGCCCTGGGCCAAGCGTCTGGGTTGAGGGTCGTCGATGTCCATAAAGTCATCGTCGTTGTCGTCAGAGCCGTCATCTTGCCCTGACGGTGGACCCAGGTAATCATGGCCAGAGTCATCTGTGAGGTGCCCTTCATCTTCAGACCCCCCCTCATAATCTCGCGGGGAACGAATGATGCGTGGGCGGCGTGTAGGTCGGCGAGGTGGGGAAGGAGTGGCAGGTGAGGCTCTGTCATCTTCATGCAGAGGTTCGGGGCTCCTTGGCCTACGACGAGTCGTAGACAGCACTGGTTCAGTGTCTGTAGGTGCAGGTATGGATGCGAGGTCAAATACATCGTCAGGAACCTCTGTTGTAGGCTGGAGAGGTGGGGTGGACCCTGGGGAAAGTTGCGGGGGCGTATGGCTGGGACCGGCAGGGGAGGAAGCCGCGGGAGCCTCGAACAAAGAGCGCCTACTTGTAGCTCCTTTTTTCACATATTTTCTCCCTTTTCCCTTTTCTGTAGTAGTATGTCTCCTCTCGGGGGAAATAGGGGGTAAATAGGCCGAAAGTGGGGGGTCCTCAACCCTAGGCAGTGCTGGTGGTGGTGGGGAAGAATGGCGGGCGCCTGGGGCAACTTGGGTGGCGTGGGTAGATAAGGAAGACAATGGCGGGTCAACCTCACCCTCACGCTCAGCCTCACTGGCACCCTCACCAAGTTTTAGGGCCTCTTTCCTGGCTGCCGCAGCCGCCTTTTCAAGAACTTGCTTCTTATAAAAACGTATCTTGAATGGGGATTTAGCTGGCGAAGGGCTAGGTGTCGTGTCACTCAACCTAAACTTGGCAGTCGACCTAGTGCTGTCCCATTCGCTCACTCTCACTACACTCTCATCACCTTGCACAACTATATCACGTTCAGTACTATCATCACTTTCATCGTCATGCTCAAATCCAACAAATTGCGCGTCTCTTTGATGAATTTCGTCTAGATCGTCTAAATCTTCACTATAGTGAGACTGATAAGACTCGGAGCTATCACTGCCCAAGTCATCAACACTATTTTGTCCGTCACCACGTTCATAACTCCTCAAAGCTATTTCAATACCTCCGGGAGTCAACGCCTTTGCGTTAGGGCGCGACGAACATGGGCAGGCGTCGAAGGGAGCATGGAATCGGACACAGGGGAATCACTTTTTGGGCTAGTATCCATGTTGGCGGCAGGGTAGAGACTGTTTTGGTGGCGTACATGGTGTCTGGTGGCGTCACCTAGCGACCACGGAACGAAATGTTTACGCGCGCCATTCGAAAGCACATACGCAAGCAATGGTACAATGTTGTACCACCCGGGTTCCTCGGGTCAAAACATAATGGTACACACGTGTACCACCCGGGGTTGAAGGGTTAAACACCGAAAAAAAAAATATTATTTTTATTTTTTTATTTTTTGTTTTGCCCTTGGGCCATGCAAAATATCACTCCTTTACCTCCCCTCCTTCCCCACTTTCCTCCCCTCCTTCAGTTATCACCTATTTTCCCTGTTATTCCCTTATTCTGTGGTATATTTTCGTGCTAACATTAGCGAGATGCAAGCATGGCATTGTCATCACTGTTAGCAAGCGAGTGCAAGAGAGAGAGAGAGAGTACCGATCGACAGTGTCTCTCCAGCCTTGGGGAAAAGTGGCGGGAAATGAGGTTGCCTCAGCCATACATTATGTAACTCCCGGCCTGTATCGCCGATTTTGACCATCCAAACGCTGTTTCCACTTGTTTTATTGTTGGAACAGGTTAATACCTTTATAATCAACCTATAATAGGTGCATATTTTTTTTTTTTTTTTTTTTTTTCTATGTGATTGAGGGAGGCAAAAGGCATAACTGCCTATAGCGAGTGCCTCCCCCATAGTTGAAAGAGTGACAGGGCCAAAATCAAGGGACGTTCGAGCCAAAATGGAGAAGTATTAATGCTATTTATGGTAAAATGAATATTTTAGTGATGGAAACAGCTCAAATACGTGCGCACAGGCAGAGGTGTATAATACCCCCCATGTGCACTTCAGAGGTTAATCCATTAAAATTAACAAACATCAATACAAGTAAATAATAATACATGGTAAAAAAAAATCTTAGTTGGACGCCATAAACAAATTTAAATGATCTACCGGTACATTAATTTGGTGAGTATATATCATAATATACTCTGATCTTCAATTAGAGTTGGCCCTCGGGTAACACTGGTAATTTGTCCTGCCATGACACCGTGTTACGTAAAGCATGGTTATATAGGAATTAAGCCATTCCGTTCTAGCAACTTGCCCAAAGTCCCCTTTTTGAGCATTCTCCGCCCTAAAACCTACCACAAATCACTCAAAATACTGACCAAGCAACACTCAACCATACTTCACATGCCATATGCATAAAATATGATAGTAAAAGGGCAACAAAAAGGTAGGTAAGGGTGGTCTAGAGGGGTGGGCTGGCACATAGAATACACTTGGACCGCTCGGTTTTGTCCGCCTAAGCATGGTTGGAAAGGGAAACTAAGTCAGCGGCGTTCCCCGAGCCAAGACAACCGTGTTAGAGCAAGGAAAATACCGTGTTACAGGCGACTCATCACATTTGAGGTACCCGTGTTAGACCAAACCGCTTTGTGAAAAAACGTGTTACCCGATGGTCCACTGTAGTGTAATATTTTTCAAGAGAGAAGATAGCAAGTCAAAATTTTCATTTGCCTAGGAGTGTTAAAATAATAAGGGCTACTATTACATAATTAATTTTATGACTGTCAAAATAGAAATCTGCAACCAATACTATTCGATGACCCAATTTACAATATTATTATAGGTTTTTAGGGGTTTGTGTTTGTGTTTTGACTGGTCCCAGAATGCATCCCCATTTACCCCATTAATTTTAGGGTTCGTTATACGATTTTTCTATATTAGATCAGGTTTTCAGGAGCGTAACCAAATTGTAAATAAAGGGAGACTTGTAACCTGCAACCAATACTATTGTTCAAAACACTTTCCCCAATGGGATGGGGTAAAATAGTCCCTCTGCAACCTACTGTGTGTTATAAAAGGTTCAGACCAGAATATGCCACTTTATTAAGTCCTTAAATTATTGGACATGGGTTGATGAAAACCTTCTGAGCATGGAGGTGATTAATTCATGGCCACCCCCTCGAGGATCAAGGCACCTGGCAATAGATAGGTAGAGTAAGAACTAACATGGCATTTATTTGTGATGTGGCTTGCCAGTTGATGCTTCGGTGATAAACAATTTTCACAATGAGTACACTTAAATGGCTTTATTTTTTAATGAGATTGTCAAGCTGATACTTCTGTAAGAAACAATCACACCTGATCACACTTAACCCATGAACTGCTAGAACCTGTGCAAAACAAAAGGTCCAGTTGAGGGAGGGAGGGGGTTGGAGAGATGCCACTACTTTGTACGTGTCATCCAATTTTGAGACATTTCCCGACACTGGCACATTATTTGAAGCATGTTTAAATACCATGCTTCCGGAAGGACCATCGCAGTCCCTGGGTTAAATTTGTTCACTCTGGAATGTATTAGTAAATGTTTGGCTAGGATATTTTTTCATGAAAAATAATTATCATAATGCTCACACTTGAATGGTCTTACTCCTGAATGTATTAGTTAATGTCTGGTGAGGTGACCCTTCAGTGATAAACCTTTATAATAATAATAATAACAACAATATCTGTATTTCAGACTCAAATATTTAATTCTATCACAATGATCACACTTGAATGGCTTTACGCCTGAATGTACTAGTAAATGACAGGTGAGGCGATCCTTCTGTGAGAAACCTCGATCACAATGATCACTTGGTTAGTTTTATTCTATCACAATGATCACACTTGAATGGCTTTACACCTGAATGTACTAGTAAATGACGGGTGAGGCGATCCTTCTGTGAGAAACCTCGATCACATTGATCACTTGGTTAGTTTTATTCTTGAATGAACTAGTAAATGTTGGAGGATTTTACCCTTTTGTGCGAAACCTTTACCACAATGATCACAGTTGAATGGTTTTACTTCTGAATGTATTAACCTATAAAGAGCGAGCAGGGTGTAGCGAATACCACTGTTCTGGGCGGCAATATTAGGCCTCTTTCCCGCCTAAAATCGTCATCTTACAATAAATATCGTTATTACTTATTCATATGCGCGTATTTTACTTTTACTATGAAGATAGTAACCTATAACAGTAATAAAACAAGTGGAAATATAATTTTTCTGGTCAAAATCGCGAATAAACATGGAGCAGCCCATTCATGATATGTGGAGCAAAGTCAGGCAAACCCTCCCCTCGCGAGCTCTGGAGGGTGACTGAGGGCCACACCCAACCATCTACCTCTGCCAAAACACTCCCTAGGCACATAAGCACATGCTGCTAGCGGTTTGCTAATGTTAGCACAAAATGATACCAATGAATAAGGGAATAACAGGGAAAATAGGTGATAATTGAAGGAAGGGGGGAAAGGGGGGAAGGAGGGGATGTGGAGGAGTGATATGAGGTATGGGAAAAACAAAATGGTTTTAAGTGCTACTGGGGCCTTTTAAAATGTTTTGTTTAGGCCTGCCCTCTTAAGAGCTTTGCCGCAGTTGCCCAATAAAACCTCTTAAGAGCTTTCTCGCTGTTCCCGGGTTAATAAATGTCTAGTGAGGTCACCCTTCCGTGAGAAATTTTTACCACAATGATCACACTTGAATGCTTTTACTCCTGAATGTACTAGTAAATGTCTGTTGAGATTACCCTTATGTGAGAAACATTTATCACAATGATCGCACTTGAATGCTTTTACTCCTGAATGTACTAGTAAATGTCTGGTGAGGTCAGACTTACGTGAGAAATCTTCACCACAATGATCACACTTGAATGGTTTTACTCCTGAATGTACTAGTAAATGTCTGGTGAGGTCAGACTTCCGTGAGAAATCTTCACCACAATGATCACACTTGAATGGTTTTATTCCTGAATGTACTAGTAAATGTGTGGTGAGGTAACTCTTATGTGAAAAATCTTTACCACAATGATCACACTTGAATGGTTTTACTCCTGAATGTACTAGTAAATGTTGTTTGAGGTCACCCTTACGTGAGAAATCTTTATGACAATGATCACACTTGAATGGTTTTACCCCTGAATGTACTAGTAAATGTGTGGTGAGGTGATGCTTATGTGAGAAACTCTTATCACAATGATCACACTTGAATGGTTTTACATCTGAATGTACTAGTAAATGTGTGGTGAGGTTACCCTTATTTGAGAAATCTTTACCACAATGATCACACTTGAATGGTTTTACTCCTGAATGTACTAGTAAATGTGTGGTGAGGTGACCCTTCCGTGAGAAACCTTTACCACAAACCTTACACACATGTTTCTTGTCTTTTTGTTTTATGGTTCCTGTGTCATGGATTTCATTTTCATAATTGTCATCAGAACTCTCACATGAATTATTTTCCAGAATATCATCTATGGGTTGAATTTTACCAGTCTTATCTTTTCCACTCTCTAAAACTTCCTCAGTTCCTTCAAAGTCCCACTCTTCCTCTTCACACTTAATTTCATTGGTTCCTTCAAAGTCCAAATCTTCCACTTCACATTGTGTTGTCTCTTCACTCTCCAATTTCACAAGTGAACCTTCCTCCAACATCTCCATCATAACTCTTCTGGACAGTAATTGTTTGTTAAAGAGTTATGAAATGATTTTTTGTTTTATTATGGTAGCAAACAATAATGGTTTACGATATATAAATTATTCAAAGCCCAAAATCCTATACCAAGATGTGATCATACTAGAAAGAACCATTATTGACCAATTCATTGATAAACTACCTTGCCTCTTCCTGATGAGTGACTTCAGTGGTGAACCTGGAACAAGACCTGTCATTAGTTAACAAGTCATCATCATTGTATTTAATATGTATATTTTAACTATTGTTAGAACAGTAAAGACAGAGTTGCATTATCAATTTTACTAATACATTTACACAATTTGGGAAAGTAAAGACCTCTTGTTTGTTAGCTTACTCTTCCACAACTAATAAAAATAATGGTATATATTCTCTCTTGCAATTGGTGTAACTGATATATATTAGGGTGTGTTTATGGCAAAGAAGAAAAATTAAACATCATATTTGAAAGAAGTAGAACCCTTTATATGATGACACTTCCTGAAGCAACAACACTGGCAAAATTGAATTCTTGTCAGCCAATGTTAAGAGGTTGCACAAGGCTGTCCCATAGACGATATATATGTAAAAAAAAAAACAAAAAAAAAAAAAACAAAAAAAAAACAAGCATTTTAATGTTGTAATGGTTATCATTACACTGTTGTTGTTGTTGTTGTTCCCCAAGCTGCCTGGCCGAACAGCCCCAAGGCCCCGAGCAAGGCCAAGGCCATAACCGAGCGCCCCCACAGAACCCTCCCTGCCGACCACAATAAAGCCTGGGTGACCGAAGCCACTCCATGGCGGGGAGCTGAGGAGGGTGCGGAAATGCCCGGGAAACCATAGCCCCACCCAGGGCCCTGTGTCCCTCAGCAATTATGAAGAGAAAGTTGAGGGGCAAGGGAAAAATGTGACGCTTTGGCTTCCAATCTTGGTAGATTGGGAGGTCAATCCACGTTAGAGACGCCATCACTTGAGATCTAGAAAATATATAAGTAAAAGGAACAGTCAGAGTAAGCTATGGGTATGGCAGAGATTGCTCAGTTCTCACTCTGATAGACCATCCCATCACCACATGACTAGAACCCAATCCTCTCAGCATCAGCTAGGAAAGGCCCTAGAAAGCCGCCTATGGCGGGGGGATAGCTCCCCTATTTCAACCCTTTTCGGGGTTGGGCACCCGCCCCTTACACTGTTTTCTCAGCTTATGAAGGACCTCTAGGAATCAAAGAGATAAAAACTATCTCATTTAAACCTCTAACTCTTGTAACAGCGCATTTTGAGCGACTGTACACTGTAGTTTAACCATAATATAACATGTATCTCACAACACTATAACAGTTATACATTTATTATAGTACTCAACTGTACATTTCTAGTTGGTATGATCTTACCCATAGAAGATCATAACCTCACCAATAAACTGCCTTGGTCTAAAACCTGCAATGTAAGCAAGGTTCCCACGCCTCCTTACAACATGATTCACAGACAATTGCCGGAACACCAAGAAGATTGCCAGCAACTAATTAAAGTATCACACCACACTGGTAGGGCCGACTGCGCGCCCAAGAGCCAGTAGCAGTCTCACACAGCCCCAGGAAGGTCCACTCCTTCAAGGCTCAGGGGCGTAGCTAGGGTAAATAGCGCCTAGGGGCAAGAACTAAAATTGCGCACCCCCCCCCCCACCCCCCCCTCACGAGTGGGGGTGGGTGGCGAGCCTAATAAGCTGGGGAGTTTGGGGGGGGGGGGGGTCGCTGTAAGCCCCCTCAAGATTTTTTTTTAAATCGAGCTGTTAAATAGTAGTTTTTAAGGCAATTTGTGTGGGGTTTTAGTTCACCCTATAAGTATTTAGAACTTGGAATCTTTAGGAGTTTGGAGAGACATACAAGGCTTTACAAAAAATACTTAGTGTACCGTATTGAAAAGAAGGAAATACAGCAAAGTAATTATAGTTGTTGATGATGCTTTTATTTTATACTAGCCCACTAGCCTAGTCTCAAGGCTAGTCGTGGAGGAGGTGGTACAGAGTTTAAAGTCACGTATATGTCAGTAGTTATCTGTCATTGTATAAATTTATCGCTCTCAGGAAGTGACGAATAGGGGTGAAATTGAAAGAGTCTGAGTCAGAGAGGTTGCCATGTAATGAGGTGTTCAGCAAGAATCTCCGTCTTTCTGATGCATAGACGGGACAAATACAAAGAAAGTGAAAAACAGTCAATGATGTATGGCAATGTTGGCATTCAGGTGGTGGACCACGAGGGGTGGACATCAGGTAACCATGTGTGAGGCGTGTGTGGCCTAAACGTAATCTAGTTAATAGGGTTTGGTCTGCACGTGAACCATTAATTGAAGAGGGCCACAAGTGTATGTCACCCTTAATGGAGAGAAGGTGGCCAGTTAATGGTTGCGCTCTCCACTCAACTCGCCAAGCGTCATAAACATGGCGACGGAGGACAGGGAGCATATCCTCCGAACGCAGCAAAGTAGGAGAGGGTGTACCATGACACGCTTGCTTAGCGAGGAAGTCTGCACGCTCATTCCCGGGAATTCCTACATGTGCGGGGATCCAGCACAGTGTGATGGAACGATTAGCGCACTGTAATTTGTGTATTGTGTGGATGATAGTCTTGACCAATGGGTCCTTGGGGGAAAATACACATAAGGCTTGCAGTGCACTCTTTGAGTCACTACAGATAACGACCCGTGGAGAGTTCCTCGACAATGAAGAGATGGTGCTTAAAGCACCTTGAATAGCCCATAATTCAGTAGTGAAAACCGTGGAGTGATGGTGTAAGGTACTTTGATACAAGCCATGGTCTGAGACTGCAGCGCAACCCACGGCATCCGCAGTTTTCGAGCCATCGGTGTAAATGAAAACAGCCGGGATGTGATCATCAAGATGTTGTAAAGCGAGATGTCGACATTGAGATGGGGCTTGGGCATCAAGTTGATCCGCTAAGTGAAAGCAAACTGTAGGGTGTTGTAGGGTCCACGGAGTGATGTGACTAGGAGGGGGAGTTATGGGAGGAACGGTGATACTGTAAGTGGAGAGCAATTGGCGAGACAATATTGGGAATGGCACTGGAATGGTTGAACGATAGTTATCCGTGGAATGGAATAGTTCTAGTAGAGTTGGGTCATGACGGAGGCGAACAGCCGTACGCATGAGGACTAATCGACGGTGGTAGGCTAGAGGTAAGGTCCCAGCCTCACATAGGATATTGGAGACACGAAAGGAACGGAATGCCCCCGAGCTAATGCGGATGCCCAAATGGTGTACGCTGTCGAGGGTTCCTAATGTGGAAGCAGAGGCCGTGCCATAGACAGGGCTACCATAATCTAGGGCTGAGAGGATGGTAGCTCTGTAGAACAGTAAAAGCGTAGCGCGATCTGCGCCCCAATGGACTCGTGCGACTGTTTTCAGAACATTCATTCTCTGGAGGCAACGTGCCTTTAAGCAGGCAATGTGACTCTTCCAATTGAGGTGAGTATCAAAGATTAAACCAAGGAACCTGGTATGTGGAAGGATCTGAATATTAGAATTTCCCATGGTGAGAGTAATGGACTGTTTACGTAAATGTTGAACATTTCTATAGAATACAACGGCGTTAGTCTTTTCAGCAGAAAATTGAAAACCAGCAGTGGATGCCCAAGAGTGGATGGATTTTAGAGCAATGTTGAGACGCCGTTGTATGTGAGTCAGACTGGGAGAAGTATAATATATTGCGAAGTCGTCCACATACAAGCTATACGATATTTCAGGTGGGAGCCTGCGTATGACACTATTGATCGCCATAATAAAGAGTAAGCTGCTAAGGGCACATCCTTGTGGTATTCCATTAATTTGTGACATAATGTCCGATAGGAGACCATTATTTTTTACCTGGAATGTACGGTTAGAGAGAACATTTTGTAAAAAGCAGGGAAGAGGACCCCGCATGCCAGAATCGTGTAATTTTTTTTAAATCCTGTGTCTCCATGTTGTGTCATAAGCCTTAGCAATGTCAAAAAATATTGCCACTGTGGGTTGGTTCTTGGAGAACCCATCACGTATTTGGTGTTCAAGGCGAATAAGTGAGTGCAGTGTAGAACGGCCAGGGCGGGAACCATTCTGATATGGGGATAGGAGGGCATGTGACTCAGCGTAATGTAAAAGTCGAGGATTGATAATTTTTCCATTAATTTGCAGAGGCATGAGGTAAGTACAATCGGTCTGTAATTTGTGGGAACACTATGATCTTTTCCAGGCTTCGGTACGGGTATAGTGTAAGCATGCCGCCAAGACGGTGGGAAGTAGTTACTTATCCAAAACTGATTGTACAGTTGTAAAAGATGTTGTAGCGCACGTGGATGGAGGTGACGGATGAGAGCGTACGAGAATCCATCCGGGCCAGGAGTAGTGTCTGTACACAGGTCGAGCGCGTGTCGCAATTCCGGAATTGAAAAAGGGGTGTTATATTCATGTGTTTTCCCGCTATGAAAAGATAGCGGGCGAGATTCCTCCATACATTTATAACAAAGAAATTGACGAGACAATGACTGGTCTGAGCTGACGTGACAGAAATGTTTGGCATGTATGGCAGCGATGTCAAGGGGGTCATGTGTAAGCGAGTCCGAGGCAGGGTCTTTGAGTGGAGAGAGTGGAGGCCGTACAGTGCGTCCGTTGATACTGCGAAACTTTTTCCATAAAGTAGAGAGAGGGGTGCAGGAAGTGAAGGACGAGATATATGATCGCCATGAAAGTATCTTGTTGTCAAGGATACTGCGTTTGACAACTGCACAGATCTTGTTATAGAAAGTTTTAAGGGCAATTTTTTCAATAGTGATGGTTATAAGATCAAAGTAACGATTAGTGGAAAAAAGTCGGGGGGAAAGTCTTTAAACGCCGCTGCCTAACACTCAGACGCTTAAGAAGGCGTTCCACACGATGCTTGAATTTTATCATTCGGGCTAGAGTGGGCGTCCACCAAGGGACCTGGCGAGGGTGCGTCAGCGAGTAGGTAAGCGGGATATGAGTGTGAGCAATGGAGTTCAGGAAGGACGAAAAATAATCAAAATTGTGTGCAGGGGAAGAGGTAGGGGAGAAGTCCGAAACGTCTGCAGAGGAGTGCGTATAAGACGTCCAATCGGCTTTAGAGAGATTATAACTCGATATTTGAGGGGAGGATGCAGGGCACAAATACTGAAGGAGTATAGGGTAGTGGTCGCTGGAGAAGCGATCCTGTAAAACTGACCAGTCAAATAGGGGAGCTGCATCATCCGAGGCAAAGGAAAGATCAACAGCGGAAAATGTACAGTGGGTAGCAGATCTGTAGGTGTGGGTGTCAAAGTTGAGACAACAAAGAGTAGAATGAAGGAGATATTTTTCAATTTTATCGCCTGGGATGTCTGTGTTTGGGTTGCCCCAAAGGGGAGAGTGTGCGTTAAAGTCGCCCAGAATAAGGTACGGTGGGGTCAGTTGTTGTACTATTTGATGAAGGTCTGAAGTATTGTAATGACAGGAGGGTTGATTGTAGGAGGAGCAAACAGTCAAGGAAGGAAGGTTTGGTAATGAAATGGAGACGGCAGTTGTTTGAAAAGGGTTGGGGTCAAGGGTGACAGGAACAAATACGCACTTATAGTGCACAAGGATGGCCGTTCGGAGATGTGAAGGGGTTATAGGGGAGCTAGCAGCAACAGTATAATGCCTGGGGGGGGGGACAACAAAATTGCCTACATGTTGGAGGCAAATGCATAATGGTGAATACAATTTAAGTAATCGTTGTAATTCTCCCATACGGAGGCGAGTTTGGTATCCGTTTATATTCCATTGCAAAATGTTATATGCCATCAATAATAGGATTGTCAGAGTCATCGACAATAGTGGTCTCTTGAAGAGAGTCTGGTAAAGGTTGTGAGTGTGGAGAGGGTCGTGTGGATGGAGGTGAAGGGGTAGATGTAAGGTCTGTACATTTTTCAGAAAGAGCCGTGAATTGTGTGACTAGTTTAGGAACAAGGGTGGGGCAGTGGAGGAGTTTTTGGGGCAGAGTGTTCATAAATAGATAAGCGGAGGTAACATCTTCATCAGGGTTAGGGGGAAGGGTACGTGTGGTGACAAATTCCTGCGTCCGAGCAAGGAGGCAGGGATCCGTGGCACAGATATGGGGTGTGATGTAATTACGGAAACAAATTGGACATCCACATTTGTCAGGTGGGATATTGGTGTGACATATCAATACAGGAGATTGTGAGGGGCTCGGGGTATGAAGAGTCTTGATCGAAGGTTCGTCAGATGATGGTGTCGTAGGGTTAGCAGGAGTTTGTGGGGGAATGTCCCTAGGTTTGGGAGCATCGGGATCTGGGCAGCGGGGAGCGGCTAACGGAACATGTCGCTCAAGATTACAGGGAGGATCAGGCGTGGTGAGATCGTGGAGGTACAGAAGCAGGTTTAATTGAGGTAGTAGATCCTGCATCCGGAGGGAAGATGGTAACAGATGGAGTCACAGACGGGTCAGGGATGCAAGAAGCATCCGTAGGGGTGTCAGCTGAGGGCATGCGAGGTTCTTCATTAAGGTTGTCAACGGAATGAAGAGGTAGGCTAAGGCTAGAATCATAATCTGGTAATTTAGAAGTTAAAGTCGAGACTGTGGGGTTGTCATCACTATTATTGATCACAGAGGCAGTACTGTGCATAGGAATTGATGCCGGGGATATCACCTGATGGATCTCACTACCCGACGATGGAGAATTCGTCACAGTATCCTTAGGAGGTTTGCCAAGGTCTGTGGGTGCCATGCCTGAGTGGGGAACTCCGGCACTGTTGGCAGCAGGGGAAGGGTCCTTGAGGCAGTCCAATTTCTCGCAGGGGTCGGCGTCGGAGGGGGCAATTTTAGATTCCATAGGACGAATATTTCTAAATACATCTGAGTCAGATTCCAAACCCACCATGGAGCCACAATTAGAGGACGGGACGATCGCCCTAGGAATTCTTGCAGATATACACCCCGACTAATGCACCTTAAGGGCCGTCGATCCGTCGATCGCCGACCCAGTACAAGGGTTAGGGTTTGGCATAAAAGTTTCCCCTCGCTCGAACACGTCGGGTACCACAGTTCGACGGGTGTAGGGATTGCCGACCCACAACACCCTCCAACGAAACCAAAGAGTGAGTACGGTCGTTTACCTCATGACAGTCACGGTGCTCCCAAAGGAGGGGGCAGCGGGAAGAAGGGAAAAACGGAAAACAGAAAGGATGAGATTTGATAGGGCCCACTACAATTAGTTGGGGGCGGCAGGAAGGGTAGGCATGCGGGCATGCACTCTCCTTCTGCCGCCTCCGTCAGCCCCCGCACGTGTTCGAAAGTGAAACCAACGAAGCAGGCAGAGCGGGGGGCAAAGTAATTATAAAAGCTGAAAAGTTCATTCTTAGAAAATAATAGGACAACATTTGTCTAAGAGTCTCAGATGCAATTCAGAGTAATATAGTTTTTGGCTACATTGGCTAGATATGTGAACATTCATGTTCTTGTGTATATTTTATTGTAATAAAAAGAAAGAACGCAACACGATAATTGTTAATTAAAGCCAAACGCAATATTTCATTTGTAACGCCGCCGTAGGCTCAATCCTTTTGAAAGTTAGAATCTCAAAAACTACAATTACAGGCATAGTTATAGCGGGGTACAGAAGATGAATGGAAGTAAAATATGTTAACTAGGTATGGTATTAAAAACAAACCATAGTCCCTCTAGATTCCTGTAGAGTTATGAGTTTCTAAAAAAAAAAAATGGGGTAAAAAGTTAAAGAGAATATAATAATAGTTGCATAATGAAATGCAGTATGGTTTTCCTTTTTTTAACTGAACATTACTTAACATAAGCCTACGAACCTAACAATCTAGATTATCTAGGTGACTAGGTTCTGTTAGTTAGACTAGGTTTGCTGGTTTGGACACTACATATCAGCTTCCTACCTAATTAGGCTAGGTTAAGTTCATTAGGCTAGGTTAGGTTATTTTTATTTGTTTTAATCTATTTCAGTTCACTCCTCAATTTCCTTGTTCTTCATAGCTCTCTCCACTGGGTGCCATACTTTAAAACTGATGGAAATTTACAGACTGAAACCTCATAAATCGCCTGGTCCTGATGAGGTATATGCTAGAGTATGAAAAGAATGCAGAGATGAGTTAAGTTACCCATTAACATTTCTATTTAACAAGTCATTAGAGACAGGTATAGTTTCAGAAGCTTGGAAGCTTGCAAACGTAGTTCCGATCTTCAAAAAAGGTGATAAATCAATAGCATCCAATGAGTCTTACATCAGTCGTAGGAAAGCTACTTGAGTCAATTATTGCTAGTAAAATTAGAAACCACTTAGACATATTTAATTTAATAACTTCTTCTCAGCATGGATTCATTTAGGGATGTTCTTACAAATTTACTTAGTTTTTTCTCAGAGGTATATAAAGCAGTAGATAATGACAAGTCATATATAGATAATGATATAGATATATAGATATAGATATACAGTAGATATATATAGATATAGATATATAGATAATGACAAGTCATACAAGACCTAAAGGTGGTGTATGTTGCTTCGCAAAATCTGAAATTGCCCTGGAGGAGGTTACTAGTTTCAATTGTCCCTATTTTGATTATTCTATATACAAATTAATTTCTGCTGGTAAATTTAAATACATATGTTGCATCTACCGTTCCCCAAATACTCCTCCAGAGCAAAGTCTTTTTGATTCTCTGTCCTCACAACTCAGTGTCCTCAACTTAAATGCTTCTTCTGAAATCACTGTGTTGGGTGATTTTAATGTCCATAATGTTGAATGGCTCACTCATTCAGCCAGGACTGATGATGCTGGTCTTGAATGTGAGCTATTTGCAGACTCATTTAATCTCATTCAACTAGTCAACCAACCCACCCGTGTACCAGATAATCCTAATCATAATTCCCACCTACTGGACTTATTTTTAACAACCAATTCAGAAAATTATGATGTTACAGTGAGGTCCCCACTTGGATCTTCTGATCACTGTCTGATACAGGCCACCTGTCTATCACCTACCACACCTTCCCACTCTGAACCTGTTTTGGTGACTAAATGGCATTACGATAGGGCTGGCCAACTTCCTAGCAGGCAGATGTGCACACGTATCTTTTGCCGGTCAGTCCTCTAAAATCAGAAACTTTCCAAACGGAGTCCCACAAGGATCCGTCCTATCGCCCGCACTCTTCAATCTGTACATGCACGATATAACTACACCCAATACGCCCCAAATAAACTTAGCCTCCTATGCAGATGACATAACACTCACATGCACACACCATGACCCAAAAAGAGCAACAGATCTCCTTCAACCCTATCTCAACACACTACATGGCTGGTGCACTACAAACTGACTTAATCTAGCCCCAGCCAAATCCACCGCAACCCTGCTCACAAGTTGGACAGGAGAACACGAATACATCCCTCAACTCACCATAAACAACACACCCTAACACATACACACACACCCAAAATCCTAGGAGTAACATATGATACTCATATGACATTCAAACAGCACACCACAAACATTAAAAAGAAATGACACCCAGACTTAACGCCCTCAGGTCACTTGCTCACACAAAATTTGGACACAACAAAGAAACTACCACCACAGTATATAAACAATACATAAGATCAGTGATGGAATACGCAAGCCCAGCCTGGGCTTCTAACCTAGCTGAAACACATCATAAGACCTTACAGACTATTCAAAACAAAGCCCTGAAGATCATTACAGGCTGCACAGCTACTGCACCCACAGATCACCTACATCAAGAAACCAAAATCCTCAAAGTCAAAGACCATCTGGACATGAGAGGCACTCAATTCCTGGCAGCAGCCTCCACGAACCAAGACCACCCACTAAACTACATGGCAACACACCCACAGACACCAAGAAATATCAAAACAACACCCAGCACACGGTATCACACACAATTATTGTCCTCTCTCCCTCGCTGCCCACCCCGAACCAACTTCCAGAAGCACATCCATACTCATATCTCTCACCGATCCATCCACTCACTCACAGACAACACGCAGCTGCATGCACGACCTCCTGAAATCCATCCTTCCGAATCCTCCCTTCCTCGCGAGGACAGAGTCCACCTGGCCAGGCTGAGATGCGGACACCATCCAGCTCTCCTGAGCTATCAGAAGAGACTGGATGACTCCGTTGTCGACACCTGCCCGGGATGTAACACAGCACCCCATACCATTAAACACATCATAGAAGACTGCATTTCACACAACCACTTACGCCAACAACACAATCTACACTCAATGAGAGCTCGGTGGGAAAGCCCGATCGTGGCCATGGCCTTTCTCAGGGACTCGGGGCTGTTCGGCCAGGCAGCTTAGGGAACAACAACAACAACAACGATAGGGCAGACTGGGAGGGTCTTCAAGGTTTCTTTATTGATATTCCTGGACCTCTTTCTTTTCTAATGATGTACACTCCACCTTGAGCCACATACAAGATTTTGTAAAAATTGGAATGGAAACTTTTATTCCTCATCAAAAGTACAGTAAAAGATCTAATTCACCTAAATGGTTTGACCATAATTGTGCTAGAGTAACTGAACAAAAAGCAATAGCCTACAATGCATACACAAGATCAAAAACACATGAAGCCTTTAATTACTTTAGAAACATCAGAAATCATGCCAAAACTGTATTAAACCTAACTAAATCAAACTTTCTCCATAAGCAGGCAAATAAACTTCTAAATAATCCAAATGATAACAAAATATTTTGGTCTACTCTTAACTCATTCAAATCCAACTTCACTACTGCTTCATCCATTCCACCATTAAAATCTCCGACTGGCAATCTTGTAAGTGACCCACGAGGTAAAGCTAACCTTCTTGCAGATATTTTCTCCACCAACTCAACCTTAGATGAAATAAATCAAGATGTCCCTGTACTTAATTTTAATTCACCTGAAATTCCCTCACTTAAGATCCACACCAGACATGTCAAAACTATTTTGCAGAATCTCTCAGTAGATAAGGCTCCTGGTCCAGATGAAATTCCTCCAATAGTACTTAAGAATTGCTCCTTGGTGCTCGCTCCTGTATTGGCAAAATTTTTCCGTCTGTGTACTCATACCTCATGCTTCCCAGTACCCTGGAAAGAAGCAAACATCCATCCAGTTCCTAAAAAAGGTGCCTCTTCAGATCCATCAAACTACAGACCAATAGCTATAACTTCCACTCTTGGCAAAGTTTTTGAAATTATATTAAATAATCACATAATTAAGCATCTGGAGAATAATAAATTAATCAGTGATAGGCAATATGGTTTTAGACGATGTCGATCAACTGCAGACATTCTTTGCCTTCTTACGCATCAAATCAACCAAGCTACAGACCAACATGGTGAAACACATACAATAGCACTGGATATATCAAAGGCATTTGATAGAGTCTGGCATCAATCCTTATTGTCGAAGATGTCACACTACGGCCTTGCATCATTAGTTCCACTAATTTCTTCTTATCTTCATAACAGAAAAATACGTGTAATGGTAGATGGCCTTTATTCTCAATTCCACTCAATAAATGCTGGTGTTCCCCAGGGATCAGTTTTGGCCCCAACTCTGTTCCTCATTCATATCAATGATCTCATATCTACCACTCATAATCCAATACATTCCTACGCAGATGACTCAACACTCCACAGTTCCTTCACATTTACCAATTCTTTCACCCAACCCGATCTTATAAATTCAAAAATAAACACTGCAATTTCTCTGAACCGGGACCTTTCTAGAATTAGTGAATGGGGACAAGAGAATCTAGTTTCCTTTAATGCACAGAAAACCAAGTACATTCAATTTTCTAACCGACAGAATCTCACTGACTCCCATATATTTTTAATGATGTAAATATTCCCACTTCCCCTAGTATTGACATTCTCGGTGTAACATTAACTACTAACTTGAGCTGGACACATTATGTTAGAAGCATTGCTAAGAATGCCTCTAAAAAACTGGGACTCCTGTACAGAGTTCGAGAATTCTTCACTGACGAGCAGTTGGCCGTAATATATAAAAGTCATGTGCGCTCTCAGATGGATTACTGTTCACCTCTGTGGGGTGGAAGTGGAGTGGTTGCATTGAGGCAGTTGGACAAAATTCAAAATAAAGCTATTAGATTAATCAATAACCCTGCAATCACACAGGACCTTCCTACATTAGCCATACGAAGAAACGTTGCATCCCTTGCATTATTCTACAGATATTTTCACAGCAATTGTTCCGAGGAACTTGCTTCAATTGTGCCGCCTCTCCACATCTTTCCCCGTAGAACTAGGGCAGCTGAGAGCGCCCATGAATTTACACTTTCTCCTCCACAATGCAGAACTTCTGCTTATCAGAATTCATTTATCCCCAGAGCTACTACTCTTTGGAATTCACTTCCCTCGAATTGCTTTCCACAAACTTACAATCAACAAATGTTTAAATCCAGTTGTTACAAACATTTTATGAATGGAGGATGCCTTTAGGCACATGGACCTTTTTGTTTTATCTGTGTTTTTCCTTCCTCCGTTCATTGTCTCTTAAAAAAAAAAAAAAATAAAAAAAAAAAATATGATCTAATATATTTAGATTTCAGTAAAGCTTTCGACAGAGTCCCCCATGAGAGATTGATGAGAAAGGTTGAGGCGCATGGAATAAGTGGGGCGTTGTTGGGATGGAATTGGTCATGGCTAATTGGTAGGAATCAGAGAGTCTAGCATAAATGGTACCAAGTCAGAATGGGGAGCAGTCAAAAGTGGTGTCCCCCAGGGATCTGCATTAGGTACTCTGTTTGATATATATATAAATGACTTTGATTTAGGTATAACTAGTAGGATAAGTAAATTTGCAGACGATACCATAATGGGGAGAAACATTGATTCAGATAGTGATATAGAGTGCCTCCAAAGGGATCTAGATACCTTACACGAATGGTCAGTAAATTGGCAGATGAAGTTTAACATTGACAAATGCAAGGTATTCAAAATAGGAAAGATGCATACAAATGTTAAATATAAACTAGATAATATGAAATTAGAAAACTCAGATTGTGAGAAAGATCTGGGTGTGTTTGTTAGCAATGATATGAAGCCTAGAAAACAGTGTATAAGCGTTCGTAACAAGGCAAACAGGATTCTCGGGTTAATCTCTAGGAGTGTGAGTAACAGAACTGCTGATGTTATCTTAAAACTTTACTTGTCATTAGTGAGACCCCATATGGATTATGCTTTTCAATGTTGGTGTCCTTATTACAGAATGGACATAGATTCATTGGAGAGAGTACAACGTAGAATGACAAAAAAGATCCATAATATTAGAAATCTTCCGTATGAAGAAAGGTCGAAGAAATTAGGTTTACATTCGTTAGAGAGACGCAGAGTTAGAGGAGACATTATAGAGGTATTCAAGTGGGTTAGTGGGATTAATAAAGGGGACATGAAAAATGTACTAAAGCTCAGTGATAGCGAAAGAACTCGTACACATGGTTTCAAATTAGATACATTTTGTTTCAAGAAAGATATAGGCAAATATTGGTTTGGTAACAGAGTTGTGGATAGGAGGAATAGGCTGCCAAGTGCTATAGTGGGATGAAGAACGATAGGGAGCTTTAAGATAAAATTAGATAGACATATGGACGTGGTGGGTTGGGTGTGAGGGGGATCTGTCGGGTGTGGGCCAGGTGTGGGGCTCTGCAGACCCCCGTTTTTCTGACCTCTGACCGTTTCGGTGAGGTTAGTCCAAATGGTGTTTTTAAGGTGGGCTTATAATTAGGGTTGTGTGTGACAGGGATCTGCCTTGTGTGGGCCAATCGGCTTTCTGCAGGCTCCCGTTTTCTGTTCTAACGTTCTTAGGATAGCCTACTTGGTTATATATACATATCAGGGGTACCGAATGTGTAACATACTTGATAAATTAATGATTATTTAAACAAAAACGTTCCTACCTGTTTTCCCTTGTGCCATGTAAACAGACAAGGACGAGGCTAATCTGCATTTGTAATAAGTAATATCAAAACTCTCATAAACATATATAATATAATATATTATTATAATATTCCTGAATGATAATAATGAATAAAACGTGGAGAAAATATTTTACCAACAAAATATGTTGTTACGAAAGAAAACTGATATTTTGTGGCCAATACGTATGCTGTATATTATATTATAAATTGTTTTACAACAGTTGCAATTCTATTTCGTAATTATATTCATTATTAATCGATTATCTTATGAATATACCTCAGTTCATCATTCATTATTTTCATCTTACTTGATTTTTACGACCATTATAGTATATAATACAGGCCTACTCACTCAACATTCCATAATTAAAAATATTTAAATTCGGGGTGGCCAGTAGCGACATTGGTAGAGCGCTCAGTGATTCTCGGCTGGTGGAGATGCTTGGGCAATCTCCTCGCACCCCTTGCCTCTGTTCTGATCGCCTAACAGTAAAATAGGTCTATGGCAGGGTAAAAAGGTTTCGTTCCTCGTGACCTTATCCATTAACTAAAAAAAAAAAAAAAAAATCCGACCTAGTTTTGGCGCCCCCCTACATGCTGTGCCCGGGGACAGATGTACCCCCTTGCCCCCCCCTAGCTACGCCACTGTCAAGGCTCAAGGTATAAATCAGTGTTATACAGTATCGATACTGCAACGTATTTAAAGTGTGTTAATACTTTGTTCTCTTTCCCTAATGTATATTATTATTTTACAGAAATATCAGATTACAGGAAATATAACTCATTTGTCTTAGTTGCCCTCTTTATAGAGTTGTTTAAAGTTACAGGTACTTCCCATAGGGCCGCTACAGTACCTTCACAAAGCTTACAGTTAAAGTAAACTCTGTTCAAAAGTTAACTCCGCTACAGAACTCTATTTTCTTGGTAAATAAATAAGAAAACCAAGTGTTTATTTAAACCAAACCTCAACAAATATATTTCCTAATGAACATGTTTACAGCTATTGCAAGAACTACAAACATAGCAAGGAAACAACAATGAGGTAAGAAATAGAAAATAGACTGTCTGATCCATAAATCCTCCGATACACTCTCGTAGATATTCAGAAACTTAAACAATTATTTAGTGATGTATATATGTATGAATGTATGTAAGTACTCAGGCACATACCCCATAACTGGGGAAGGCCGACTTGAGACAGAGCCCGAACAGAAACAACATTTAAAGTTCCAGTTCTTAGGAGTCAGGACCACTTTCCCGTTCCCTCACCCTTCACCCTTTACTCTGTCTTGTCTAGTACTGTAGGTGAATTTTACAAGGGGAGGAGGATACCTAGCCCCCAGAAGGAAAAAGTAGGACAGCGAAAGAGACAGACAGAAATGGCTAAGGTTGGGTAGAGGATGCCAAACCTCACTCTGGATAGGACCAGCCCTCACCCATATATTTAGTAATAGCCAGAATATATGGAGCATGACATAATTTTACTGGGAGGGTATATAGCATTTAATATTGGCAAATATTAGACTAAATATTGTGCTCTCAGCTTAGGAATGTTCTCTTAGACACAAAAGTAATACAGATATTTCAGTGATCCATCTGAATCCCATACGTAATTCGGAAAATGAATACAATTGTAAAATGGTACCGGTAGCTATAATATATAAAGGCGTTTTAACCATTTATTTTACATTATATTCTCACTATGTTCGCTAACATTAATGAATCTTTCTCAGCTTTGGATGGTTCTGTAGTAAATAGAAGGTAACAATATATCTCATTTAACCTTCTGTCCCCCATAGGTTCTTCATAGACTAAATAACATCGTCTAATGATTGCCATAATACATCAAACACTTAGGAAGGCTCTCTAGTAATTAACCTAAGAAGTGCGCAGGGGGGGGGGGGGTAGTGGCCACCCTGCCCTGTGAGGAGGTATTTAGGATGTTTTCTTCACTCAAATCATCATCGTACCATAAATATCATTAATACTTATCCATATGCGCCTATTTTATGTTGATTATAAAGGTATTAACCTGTTACAACAATAAAACAAGTGGAAACAGCGTTTGGATGGTCAAAATCGGCGATATAGGCCGGGAGTTACATAACCAAAGGCTGAGGCAGCCTCCCACTCCTCCCCATGTCTGGAGAGACACTGTCGCGCGATACTCTCTCTCTCGCTCATTCCCACGCTTGCTAACACAGATGACCACGCCCTGCTAGCAACTCGCTAATGTTAGCACGAAAATATACCTAAGAATAAGGGAATAACAGAGAGAATAGGTGATAATTGAAGGGGGGGGGGGGGGGGGGGAAGGAGGGGATGTGGAGGAGTGATATTTGGCATGGCCAAGGGGCAATAAAAAAAAAAAAAAAAAAAAAAAAATATATATATATATATATATATATACTGGGCTGATTTAAATGATTTTTTTTTTAGGCCTTGGATTATATGAGGAGATCCACAGCGCACCGGTAAAACTCTTATGATGTGATCAGTAATTGCCGGGTTAAAGGGTTAGTAAAATTACTCTAGTCCGGCACACAATAATTCGGCAAACCTGACGGTCCGGCATTTGTTCACCCAAGAAATAAATAGGAAATAATACAAATACAGTAAACAAATAAAATATAGTAACCCCTGATCTGTACCGGCGATGTCTATTTAGTTATATTCTAGCTATATTTATGCGGTCTTATGCAGCTTCAGAAGAATCTGTGGTAGCAAAAAGGGTTAAGTGAGACCGTTCGAAGACTGTTAGTTATTGGTGGCCCTTCTTATACTGAATAAAATCGTCTAATAGTAGCCAAAATAAAACTAAAAAGATGTCACCGGTACAGATGGGGTTAATAATAAATAAATATGCGAAATATACGCCAAAAATTGCCGAGCCGAAACCATAATTTTGAAATCCCAGCCATTGTCCGCCATATTCCGGATGTGTTGCCCCACCAAATAGGCCTCAGTCCGCCATATTGTCCGCGTACTGTGCACTCGTCATCCGTGATATCTCGCTACACCTCGGCTGAAACACTGGCTCACGGTGGCTTCTACTCCACCACCAAGCAAGGGAAATAAATGCAAGCATATCACATTGACTATATCTGATAAACTTGTGATAGTGATATGTTAAGAAAAGGGTGAAAAGGGAACACATTTGTGCTGTGAATTTAATGGTGGGTCCTCTACAATTTATGAAATAAAGAAACTGCCCCAAAAGTGAAAATTTACCCCTTTGAATATTAACCTGATTCAACTCGACTGGTAAGTGAAAAAATACACTTTTATATAAATATTGGTTATTGGTTATAGAGGTATTAGTTTATTGTCAGTGGTTGGAATGCTGTATGGCAGGGTGTTGATAGAGAGGATAATAAAGTGTACGGAAGTTGCAATAGGAGAAGAACAGTGCGGTTTTAGGAGGGGAAGAGGGTGCGTGGATCAGATGTTTGCAGTAAGACAGTTATGCGAGAAGTATTTAGAGAAGCATAAGGAGATATTTTGGGCTTTTATGGACTTGGAAAAAGCATATGATCGTGTGGACCGTGAAGCAATGTGGAAGGTGTTAAGGATTTATGAAATTGGAGGAAATTTGTTAGAAGCAGTTAAGAGTTTTTATGAAGGGAGCAGAGCATGTGTGAGAGTAGGAAATGGTGAGTTGAGTGAATGGTTTGAGGTAAAGGTAGGTTTGCGACAGGGTTGTGTAATGTCACCATGGCTGTTTAATATGTTTATGGATGGTGTGGTGAGGGAGGTGAAAAGGAGAACTATGGGAAGAGGATTGGGTTTAGTAGGAAAGAATGGTAGAGATTGGGAGTTGAATCAGTTGCTGTTCGCTGATGACACAGCATTGGTGGCGGATTCTGATGAGAAACTGCAGCTGGTAGTCAAAGAGTTTGGTGTGGTTTGTGGAAGGAGGAAACTGAAGGTGAACGTCAATAAAAGTAAAGTAATGGTGTGTAATAGGGGAGAGCATAGGGTGAATCTAGATGTGAGGCTGGATGGGGAAATATTGGAACAAGTAGAGTGTTTTAAATATCTAGGAGGAACAATAAGCAGGAGTGGAGGTATGGAAGTGGAGGTAAAACAGAGAGTGTGTGAAGGAAGGAAGGTTTTCGGAGCAATGGGAAGTATGTGGAAGACGAGAAATCTCGGAGTGAAAGTAAAAAGTGCACTGTTTCAAGGAATTGTGCCAACAGTGATGTATGGGGCTGAGACATGGGCTCTGAAGAAAAAGGAGAAAAGAGGGCTGGATGTGATGGAGATGAGCTGCTTGAGGAGTATGTGTGGAGTTACTCGTAGAGACAGATTGAGAAATGAAGAGATACGTAGGAGAGTGGGGCAGCAGGAACATTTGTCAGCCAGAGTGGACAGAAGGGTGCTGAGCTGGTATGGTCATGTTGAACGAATGGGAGATGAAAGGCTTACAAAGAGAATATGTGAGTCAGGTACAAGGGGAGATAGAAGGGCAGGAAGACCCCCATTGAGATGGAGAGACTGTGTAAGAAAGGCTTTGGATGATAGAGGAATGACTATAGATCAGGCAGGGGAAGTGGTGGTGGACAGGAGTGAATGGAGAATGCTTGTGAATAGTTGAGTGAACACGTGGTCATTTGGAGTAAGGGGTCGGGCGCAAGTTGGACTAGATAATAGTCCATCAGGCGCCTGGCCCGGGGAGACGATTAATATGAAGGGTGTGCCTGGAAGTGTGGTGGGAGGGCTTGTCGCTTTGGCTCCGCTGCATATCTGCCTGCCGAGATCGGAACCTCTCCTGGTGGTCAGGGGCCGGGGGAGTGCTGGAGCGACCCAGGTAACCCTGGTCTCTGGGTCTTCTCCTGGGTGACCTGGATGTGTGAGAGTTTGTGTTTTTTATCTGTGTTTATTTTTTGTTTTATGTTGTTTTTGTGTTTTCCCTGTTCTTGCTCTGTCTTGAGTCGGCTACCCCCAAAATGGGGATTGGGCCTGAGCATATAGATAGATAGATAGAATAAATATTGGTAAGGGTTGTGTTAGAGCCCATATCGTCACTTTGTTTACATGAGTCGTACGCTCGCAGCTACGTAACTGGTAGCGTATGCCTTACATAAACAAAACAGCGATACGCCCGCTAACACAACCTTTACCTTGTAATTTTTTATTACTGTATATTAATTATTTTCACTTTGTTTGCAGTTAACCCGGGAACTGCGGGAAGACTCTTAAGAGTAAGGCTATTAAAAAATCCATTTAAAACACCCCAAATTTTTTTTTTTTTTTTTATTGCCCCTGGGCCATGCCAAATATCACTCCTCCACCTCGCCTCTTTCCCCACCTCCTTCAGTTATCACCTATTTTCCCTGTTATTCCCTTATTCTGTGGTATATTTTTGTGCTAACATTAGCGAGTTGCAAGCAGGGCATTGTCATCACTGTTAGCAAGCGAATGCAAGAGAGAGAGAGAGAGAGAGAGAGTGTCGATCGACAGTCTCTCTCCAGACGTGGGGAAAAGTGGTGGGAAGGGAGGCTGCCTCAGCCATACATTATGTAACTCCCGGCCTGTATCGCCGATTTTGACCATCCAAACGCTGTTTCCACTTGTTTTATTGTTATAACAGGGTAATACCTTTATAATCAACCTATAATAGGTGCATATGGATAAGTATTAATGCTATTTATGGTAAAATAACGATGTTAGTGATGGGAACAGCTCAAATACGTCAGCACAGGAGTGTGGTGTCTCATACCCCCCCATGTGCATTTCTTAGGTTAATAAGGTGCTGGAGGAGGGAGTTGTCCACCATAATCTGGCATGGGCACGGCCCCCTGCGTCCCTTACTGTATATATATATATATATATATATATATATATACAGTAAAAGTCCTTTAATCCGACGACCGATGATTCGAATCTCCCAATAGTCCGAATTTTTCAATTTGAGGCCAAATCCGAATTCACCCGATGGTCCGAATTTCAAGAAGTCCCAAAGTCCCCTTTTTGAGGCATCAGTCCACTCAAATGACACATAATGGAGCACACACATATCATATGTTCATGAATTCACTTTAAAAGTTTACCATTGTCATTGTAGCCTATTACCTACTTCAAAACATTCAGATTAATGGTCAAAGGAAGCTACTGATATAAACGTAAACACCACATCGTCTGCTAGAGAGTTTGTTTTGCTCTTGAACGCATCCTTGGGACGCTCCGATGCGCTACTGGCTTGCACCGCATTTTCTGCAAGCGCATTCAGTCTTGAGCTTGAAAACGCACCTTTGGACGTTCCGATACGCTACTATTTATAGTTCAGTGATCGGAGCGTCCCAAGGGTGCTTTCAAGACAACAAGACAAGGGTGCTTTCAATACAATATAATATAACAGAGCACGTCACAAAAGGAAAATCACAAAAGGAAAATTACAAGAACCTCTCAGGGAAGTGCCGTTGTTAAGGCATTACTTTCCGAACCACATCTGATCTGATGTTCAAGAGCAAGACAAACTCGCTAGTAGACGATGCGAACATAGCAGATTCCTTTGACCATTAATCTGAATGTTTTGAAGTAAGTAGGTAATAGGCTAATGATAATGGTAAACTTTTGAAGTGATTTCATGAACATATGATGTGTGTGTGTGTCATTTGGGTGGCCTAATGCCTCAATGTTTTCGTCAGGCCATTAATACACAGGTTCATAGGGGTAAAGTCCGATAATCCGAAAAATCCACTAATCCGAACGAGGGCCGGTCCGCTGCCCTTCGGATTAACGGAAGTTTACTGTATATACAGTAAACCCCTATGAACCTGTGTATTAATGGCCTGACGAAAACATTGAGGCATTAGGCCACCCAAATGACACACACACATATATGTTCATGAAATCACTTCAAAAGTTTACCATTGTCATTGTAGCCTATTACCTACTTCAAAACATTCAGATTAATGGTCAAAGGAATCTGCTGATATAAACGTCTTCTTCTTCTTCTAAACACCATATGTCCGCATCGTCTACTAGCGAGTTTGTCTTGCTCTTGAAGATCAGATCTATCTGAACTATCAGAACTATCTATCTATTGCCTGACGCCGTGATCCCCGAAGGGGTGGCCACGAACGAACCGCCCCCATGCACCTCTGTCCCCAGTCGGTCGACGTCCCTCCTCCCAACCAGCACCGCCTTCATTCATATACTTCCTCACTCCATCCTTCCACCTCTCCCTCTCTGTCCTTCCACCTCGCTCTCGTACACCCTCTTAGTCAATCTCTCGCTTTCCATACGTTCCATATGGTCAAACCATCTCAAGTTGTTCCTTTTCACACTTTCCAGCACATCTACCTCCACACCACACCTCCTTCTTACTTCCTCATGCGTCTGTCTATCCCTCCATGTAACTCCGCACGCACTTCTCAAGTAACTCATTTCCACCGCTCTCACACTTGGTCTGAGTCTCTTCCCGAAAGTCCATGCTTCGCTTCCGTAAGTTAGTGTCGGGATTACGACACTGTCATGCAAGGACATCTTTACTTCCATACTAACCACTCTATTTCTTGTAACTGCTTTCAACGTTCCTACAACCCTATTCCCCTGTTGCACCCTCTCCCGCACTTCTTCATCCATAGTCCCATCTTTACTCAACACACTGCCCAGATACTTAAAAGAGCTGACAATCTCCATAGCCTGACCGTTCAACTTCACCTCACATTCTGTGACTTCACCTCTTTCGAAGACCATAACCATGCTCTTCCCCGCATTTACCTTCAAATTCCGTTTTTTGCACACTGTTCCAAACTCATTTACCAGACCCTGCAACTCCCATTCATTATCGCTCATCATAACTGTATCATCCGCAAACAGCAGTATAGGCAGCTTCCACTCATTTCCCTCCCTTTTCAGTGATACACCAACATCCACTGCTCTTCCTAGAATTTCTTTCATGACTCCATCCATATATACAGTAAACAACCACGGGGACATCACACACCCCTGTTTCAACCCAACACTCAGGTCAAAGAACTCGCTCTGCTAATTTTCCACACGTACTGCCGCCTTTGCACCCTCATACATGTTCTTCACTGCTTTCATCAACTTGCCATCTACTCCATATTATATTCTAAGTACTTTCCACATGCCTTCTCTATCCACTCTGTCATAGGCCTTCTCCTAGTCCATAAAGGCAACATACACCTTTTGTTTCTTTTCCAGATATTTCTCCACAGTACAATTCAGGGTAAAAATCTGATCTACACATCCTCTTCCCTTCCTAAAACTTCCCTGCTCGTCGCCTATCCATTTCTCCATTCTCACTCTCACTCTCTCAATCACTATCCTACTGTACACCTTCCCTACTACGCTTAGAAGACATATTCCTCTGTGGTTACCACACACTCCTCTTTCCCCTTTGCCCTTATATAGGGGGACTATTATGCCAGTCTTCCAGTCATCGGGTGCATTCCCCTTCTCCCATGCTAGTTTGCACACTTTCCATACCCATTCGATCACTATCTCACCACCATACCTCAACATTTCCCCACACACTCCATCTGTTCCTGGTGCTTCCCCAAACTTCACTCTTTTCATGGCTTCCCACACTTCTGACCTCCTGATCCCCACCTCCTCCTCTTCTCCCTCCCATACCCCATCCAACTATGTTTGCTGGCTCTTCATTCCTTACATTTAGCAACTCGTTGAAGTACTCCCTCCATCTTTCGACTCTCTCTTGCTTATCGGCTAGCATTCTCCCATTCTTATCTTTCACACTCTTACTGTTTCCCTTGCTACCTTCCCTAACTTTCTTGAATTCTTTCCAGAAGAGTTTCTTACACTCCCTCCATTTTACACTCAGATGTAAAACCGTCAAAATCCAAAATCAGGGCAAAATGTATAATTTCCCGTATCTACAAAATGGGATATATACAGTAAAAGTCCTTTAATCCGACGACCGATGATTCGAATCTCCCAATAGTCCGAATTTTTCAATTTGAGGCCAAATCCGAATTCACCCGATGGTCCGAATTTCAAGAAGTCCCAAAGTCCCCTTTTTGAGGCATTAGTCCACTCAAATGACACATAATGGAGCACACACATATCATATGTTCATGAATTCACTTTAAAAGTTTACCATTGTCATTGTAGCCTATTACCTACTTCAAAACATTCAGATTAATGGTCAAAAGAAGCTACTGATATAAACGTAAACACCACATCGTCTGCTAGAGTTTGTTTTGCTCTTGAACGCATCCTTGGGACGCTCCGATGCGCTACTGGCTTGCACCGCATTTTCTGCAAGCGCATTCAGTCTTGAGCTTGAAAACGCACCTTTGGACGTTCCGATACGCTACTATTTATAGTTCAGTGATCGGAGCATCCCAAGGATGCTTTCAAGACAACAAGACAAGAGTGCTTTCAATACAATATAATATAACAGAGCACGCAACAAAAGGAAAATCACAAAAGGAAAATTACAAGAACCTCTCAGGGAAGTGCCGTTGTTAAGGCATTACTTCCCGAACCACATCTGATCTGATCTTCAAGAGCAAGACAAACTCGCTAGTAGACGGAAGAAGAAGAAGAAGACGATGCGGACATATGGTGTACATTTATATCAGCAGATTCCTTTGACCATTAATCAGAATGTTTTGAAGTAGGTAATAGGCTACAATGACAATGGTAAACTTTTGAAGTGATTTCATGAACATATGATATGTGTGTGAGCACCATTGTGTCATTTGGGTGGCCTAATGCCTCAATGTTTTCGTCATACACAGGTTCATAGGGGTAAAGTCCGATAATCCGAAAAATCCACTAATCCGAACGAGGGCCGGTCCGCTGCCCTTCGGATTAACGGAAGTTTACTGTACTAGAGAACTAAATAATTAAATAAATGTCCGTACCTTCGAGTTCTTGCTTTGCCTGATGCCTCCACCGAGAGTTGAGTGTTTGAAGCACTGTTTGTCAATAACAAACGTTCGCTAGCATTCGAAAAGAGAATGCAGAGTTATAAATATAATTTTAATCTTGCGGGTCTCTTATATAATAAATTACTAAGTATTAGCAATATTTCAATATTATTTACTAATCAACCAGATGAGAAATACTCCAAAATATCAATAATATATAAAGCATTCAATATTGTATTAACCCTTGTCTAGCAGGGTGTTTTGGGCTCATTTGGGCATATTCAGGCCCTCCTGCATGATAAATCAAGCATCTGCATGAAAAAAATATTATTTAGCAAAAAACTAGACACTAAAAGCTTCAAAATGAGACCAGAACGAGCTACGTAGCACTCGTGGTTCTCTTGCAGTGATGCCACGAACATGGGAGTTTAGCATATATCGGTATATTTTTCCCAGCTATGCTCACTACTGGCTACACTGCCGGCCTCTCGAGAACACAGGGAACATGAGTTAATGGGCGGCGGTAAGCCCTGGGAGTCGGCTGTCTGGCCCGCTGTGCTCCCGGCCATTTGCACTCAATTTTAACCCTTTAAAAGCCTTAATAATGCTCCTAACTTGCTGCAAATTGGTGCACGACTTAAGTCGAGCGCCGCCAATAAGGGGTTAAATAAAGGATTGGTAACAAAAGAAAACCACCCTGGAAATAAGTACAAGGGTAACTGAACGATTTATATGTTTAGGCAAGGGAATTCGTTGCCTAACAAATATATATTTTAGTTATAGTATATGCAGCCTACTGTTATTAAAGATCATTATTTCTCAGATTCTATTAATGATGAGTGGATAGATATTTAGGCGAAATACTAGATAGGCTAATATTATAAAATGTTATTTGTGCTGTAGTTAAATAATAGGCTTACTCGAGGAACATTTGGCGCCTCCCTTTCAGTGGCGCCCAGGGCACGTGCCCTGCCTGCCCCACCCTAGATACGCCACTGGGGAAGCCTGATTTCAAAGATTGGCCACAAACAAAGTTAAGGCGCATCGTTAAGGCTTATCGTCAATGATTCCGGGGCCACTACTAAATATTAGGTTTTCCTTATTCCCTTCGGAACTCAAACCTATAACATCAACTTTCTGTATATAATGTGACGCCTCCCGGCGTTAACAGAATGGTTGCGTGGGGCATTGCAGCTCGCTAGCGCTCGCCAGGATGGGGGGATAGGCTACAGTTGTCCTAGAATGATCTGCTTTATTTCATTAGGGTCGTGTTGCCACAGACAGTCTAGAAATGGTCTTTGTTTTGGTCTGTGACCGCGCCTTATATTTTATATTCGCTATAATATAAATGTTGCTTGTGTGGGAGGCGAGCGAGAGAGGGTGAGGGAGTACACCTGGCAGCGGGGTGAGCTATGACGCGGCTCGCTTGGGCGCTGACGGCGTTGGCGGCCGGGTGGTCAACTAGTCCCTTCCCGTCGCGGCCTCATGTTTTTTACCAGCTCAGAGCTTGCCTGACACGCGTATCGCCTACATCCTTTGCAATTCTGTCCCCCATACTCGCCACTTTGCCTACTATTTCTCTCTCTCGACTTCTCCTTTCTCATTCTCTAATCTTTATTAAACTCAACATCCATTCTGGTTTCAGCATAGACGTTCACCGTCGACCAGTCGTATTGTACGCGAAGCTCTCAGAGATTTCCATGTACAGTAAAAGTCCGTTAATCCGACGACCGATGATTCGAATCTCCCAATAGTCCGAATTTTTCAATTTGAGGCCAAATCCGAATTCACCCGATGGTCCGAATTTCAAGAAGTCCCAAAGTCTCCTTTTTGAGGCATTAGGCCACTCAAATGACACATAATGGAGCACACACATATCATATGTTCATGAATTCACTTTAAAAGTTTACCATTGTCATTGTAGCCTATTATCTACTTCAAAACATTCAGATTAATGGTCAAAGGAAGCTACTGATATAATCGTAAATACCTTGGTCTTCTTCCACATCGTCTGCTAGAGAGTTTGTTTTGCTCTTGAACGCATCCTTGGGACGCTCCGATGCGCTACTGGCTTGCACCGCATTTTCTGCAAGCGCATTCAGTCTTGAGCTTGAAAACGCACCTTTCAAGAAGTCCCAAAGTCCCCTTTTTGAGGCATTAGGCCACTCAAATGACACATAATGGAGCACACACATATCATATGTTCATGAATTCACTTTAAAAGTTTACCATTGTCATTGTAGCCTATTATCTACTTCAAAACATTCAGATTAATGGTCAAAGGAAGCTACTGATATAATCGTAAACACCTTCGTCTTCTTCTTCTTCCACATCGTCTGCTAGAGAGTTTGTTTTGCTCTTGAACGCATCCTTGGGACGCTCCGATGCGCTACTGGCTTGCACCGCATTTTCTGCAAGCGCATTCAGTCTTGAGCTTGAAAACGCACCTTTGGACGTATTAGTCTTGAGCTTGAAAACGCACCTTTAGATGTTCCGATACGCTACTATTTATAGTTCAGTGATCGGAGCATCCCAAGGGTGCTTTCAAGACAACAAGACAAGGGTGCTTTCAATACAATATAATATAACAGAGCACGTCACAAAAGGAAATCACAAAAGGAAAATTACAAGAACCTCTCAGGGAAGTGCCGTTGTTAAGGCATTACTTCCCGAACCACATCTGATCTTCAAGAGCAAGACAAACTCGCTAGTAGACGGAAGAAGAAGAAGACGTTTATATCAGCAGATTCCTTTGACCATTAATCTGAATGTTTTGAAGTAGTTAATAGGCTACAATGACAATGGTAAACTTTTGAAGTGATTTCATGAACATATGATATGTGTGTGCACCATTGTGTCATTTGGGTGGCCTAATGTCTCAATGTTTTCGTCATACACAGGTTCATAGGGGTAAAGTCCGATAATCCGAAAAATCCACTAATCCGAACGAGAGCCGGTCCGCTGCCCTTCGGATTAACGGAAGTTTACTGTATTAGGCTTTATTGAGGTTCTTGAGAGACGGACTTTTCCGTATGTGTCCTCTCTCGGGAAGGTTGTAGACCGGTATATGTCTCCCTGGCAAGGTGTTGAGTGATTCTGCTTGGTTATCTAAAGCTAGACTGGGGGTAAGGTTACTGTGTCGTTGTCTCCGATGTGTGCAGTGTTAGCTAAGCCCTGCACGACATCGACAGGTACTGTGGGAGCCTAAGTTGTCTTCGGGTGGGTTTACTTTGCGAGCACAGCGCTGTGGTGTGAGAGGGCCATAGCCTATCCCTCACAACATAGTGCTGCCTCTTTGTGTTGACTTCTGAGGGATCGCCAGGATAGAACTAGGTACTAGAGACCTAGATTTATCAAGAGAGCATCCCCGTCATATAACGTAATCGTCATTATACCACCTTCGGACAACGTTAGGCTACGAGCCGCATGCTCGCCCATTGTTGCCCTGCCTTGATACCCCAGCTAGACTTTATTAACTGAGCAGACACTGGTTAGAGATAAGCCCCCATTATTATATGTATGCAACATTATTCACTGCACTTTTGAGCCGAGGTTGTTGTTGAGTTGCACAACCCTAGTAGGCTGTTGCGTTGTGTCACGAAGCATTTCTTTAGTTGTCGAGCATTACTACCTTTGCGCAGTCTTTATTATTCGCCTGCCTATTATTACTATATGTCCTAGTATTAATTGTGACCCGTATTCTGCATTATAATTGTTCAAGATTCTTTACGAACATCTTCCCAGCATCAGACTTATTTCAGAAGTTTCCAGTTGATGTTGCAGGACTAGCATTGCACTTTCTTTAATACAGGAGTGCCAGTTATTTGAGTATCTACCGTAACGTTAATTAATCACGTTAACTATCTTGTAGGAACGCTAAAAGCAGTAACAAGAAATAGGGTGGTCAGTATGGAAGTGAAGAAGTCCTTGCATGACAGTGTGGTAATCCCGACACTGACTTACGGAAGCGAAGCATGGACGTTGGTTGAGAGACTCAGACCAAGAGTGAGAGCAGTGGAAATGAATTACTTAAGGAGTGCGTGCGGAGTTACATGGAGGGATAGACAGACTAATGAGGAAGTAAGAAGGAGGTGTGGTGTGGAGGTAGATGTGCTGGAAAGTGTGAAAAGGAACAACTTGAGATGGTTCGGCCATATGGAACGTATGGAAAGTGAGAGAATGACTAAGAGGGTGTACGAGAGCGAGGTAGGGACAGAGGGGGAGAGGTAGACCGAATATGAGGTGGAAGGATGGAGTGAGGAACTACATGAACGAAGGCGGTGCTGGTTGGGGGGAGGGGCGTCGACTGACTGGGGACAGAGGTGCATGGGGGCGGTTCGTTCGTGGCCACCCCTTCGGGGATCGCGGCGTCAGGCAATAGATAGATAGATAGAACTATCTTTTCTTTGTGTAACCTAATCGAGTAATCTTTTACTGTTTGAGAATAGGCTGTTTCATCGAGCGTCAGCCTAGTGTGTGTGCACCAGTTACCGAGTCATAGGATACCTCGTTGTCCAGGCACGACTCAGGGCGGTAATGGTGTTTTGTTTTCCAGTGTTTAAGGCAGGGGTTGGATCTAGTGTTACCGATGTTGCATTTTGCCATTATCTAGTCCAATGTTGAAGAGCCCTGTGTCTTTGAGAACCTGGATCGTAACAAATGGCGACCTAGCTCAGGATCTTGTGAACTAAGAGATAATTGCAGGATTGTTGTGGTCATTTGTTTTATTGAGGAATATAGTGGGCACGTTAATTTTTTTTTGGCAAAGTAGTATAGCACTTGAGAGTCTTCAGACATTTTTGGCAAGTGAATAGTGCTACATAAGAGTTTGGGGTACTTCTTTTCTGAATATTGTGGTGAGACATTTTGTGAGCATCATGTCTTATACCGGATCAGAGGAGAATGGAGACACAGTACGTAATGTCGAAACTGAGGAACAGCAGCATGATGAAAGGGTTAATCGGGTGAACTGTGAGGAGGATGCTAGGATATTTTTGCAATGGCCTGTTACTGCCGAGCGGTTGGAGGGTATGGATCGGTACGGTCTTCAATGCCTGGCCACAGCTATCGGTCATGCGGTTACTAGCAGCATGACCAGGGATAACTTGATAACGTGTGTACTGGGCAGGGTGACTGGTGAGCGAGATGGGTTGAGTGCTCAGAGCCCTTCGGCCATGCTTCCCCTACACTCGACTCCCAGCCATCCCAGTAGTTTGCCGACCCCGGGCACGCTTCCGCAGTTGGGTGGTGACTGGCAGGGTGGGTTGCCCCTGGGGGGACCACCGGTAATTTCAAACATTGTAGCACCTTCACCTCCTCAAGGGTTAACTCCAGAATTATTGCTTCAGCTCGAATTAGCTAAGCTTCAGCAGCAACAAAGGGCATGTGAGCTTCAGCAGCAATTAGAATTAGCCAGGATAGAAGAGAGAAAAACTATCAGTCAAGCAAAAATCCAAGCTGAGTCGACTAGGTACTGTGCCGACATGGACGTAGAGAAGTTGCGAGTAGAGACAACGGGACAGCGACTTGGGGTTGGTAACCGTGTTCATGAGCAGTCTCTCTCGCACTTATTGAAACTGGTTCCGGTGTTTGATGAGAGTGGTGTAACAGAATTTTTCACACGCTTCGAGAAGAAGTGCAAGATCCACCAGTGGCCTGGGGAGAAGTGGGCAGCCCTTGTTTCCTCTAGACTTGTGGGCAAGGGACTCAGGGCTTATGATGCATTGCCTATAGAGTCTTGTATTATCTATGAGGAACTCAAGGAGGCTGTCCTGAGAGCATACGAACTACAACCAGAGACGTACAGGTTGAATTTCCGGGGTGTTAACAAGGGTCGGGAGAGCACCTTTTTGGAGCATGCCCGGGAGCTGTCCGATGCTTTTGGGAATTGGCTGAGGTCGGAGAAAGCTACTACGTTTGACGACATTAAACAGTTGGTGCTTTTAGAGCAGTTTTTCAAATGCACGGGCGGCGACCTGACGTTAAACCTTAAAGAAAAGCAACCAAAAACTCTACAGGAGGCAGCTGAGATGGCTGACCTCCGGCTATCACTAATTCGTGGGTGCGGGTCTGCCCAGCATAGTGAGGCAGGTAAAAAGGGGCGTGACGCCCCAGCCCCCCGAGTTAGTGATATACCTTATGCAAACAAGTACATGAGCCATGATACCAAGACTGACCACAAGACTAGCACCGTCCCGTTTAAGAAGGGGCCGGGCCCTTCCCAGTACCAAGGGAAGCCCAAAGGGGAGTTGGAGTGTTATCATTGTCATAAAAAGGGGCACTTTGCAAGAGTCTGTCCTAGCAAACCACCTACAGCAGTTGTGTCTTTGGCCTGCAACATTGGTGTGTCTCCGAAGTCATCTGAGTTTGCCCGGGGCAGTTCGTCAGAGGCTGAGGCACAGCCAATGCAGAAGCACCTGGGAGGCTCGAACCCTGCTCAGGATGTTTTTTGCGACCATAGAGGGCGGGGTTGCGTGATGTGGGCGGGGCGCAAGCATGGAGTAGAGGTCTTGCGCGATACAGGTGCTTCCCAGACTCTGATGAAAAACTTGACTGGCTACCCTATAAACGCGGCTCGGGTGGTGGTGGTGCAGGGTATTAATGCAACTCGGTCATACCCGTTGGTGCGGTTGGAGTTGGAGGTGGATGGTGTGGCACGTGAATTGGATGTCGGGATTGTGGAGAAACTGCCAGTGGAGGGCGTCGACCTTCTTCTCGGCAACGACTTTGCAATGCCCGCTTCTGAGGTTCTACCCTTAGTCGTTGCCGAGAGGCCGGCCGACGTGAGTAGGGAAGAGCAAGAGTGGGTCGAGCGGTGCCAGACACAACCCATGGCGTGTGTTGTCACCCGAGCTCGGGCAGCTAAAGTGTCACAGCCTAGTCCTCCGTCTTCAGACCAGCGGAGGAACGATCAACAGGAGGAGGCTAAAGCTGGAGTTGGTTTTAAGAGTTTTGACTCGGCGGCTCTCCTGGGTGATTCAGTATTAGCACCATTACTTAATTCTGGAGTAGCCCCTGGGCCTGTCATCGAGAGTGACGAGGCTGGGCATGACGAGTCTCCACGACAGCAACGTTATGTACATCGAGAGACAGAGGGAGCAGCCCAGTATCGGGGAAGGTCATGCATTGCTCCGGGAGCAGTTAGATCGCTTGGCACCCTCAGATATACGTCGGTTGCAACTAGAGGACCCTGAGCTCCAAACGTGTGCTAATGGAGCTGTATTTACCGAATTGTATTTACCTAATTGTAGTTTACAGGAGTTGAGCTAAGCTCGTGTTGTCCCGTCTCTCAGTCTACTTTTTATCCAATTTTTTCTTGAAAATATGGATGTTCCTTGCCCCTACCACCTCCTCCTCCATCCCATGGCTTGCCCCTACCACCTCCTCCTCCAGCCCATTCCATTTGTCAATACATCTATAGGGGAAGCTAAACTTCCTGATATCGTTCTTGCAGGTAGGTCTTTTTACTTTGTAGCTGTGGCCTCTAGTTATTCCTGTATCCATAATTAATATATCCTCCCTATCCAGCCTCTCCAGTCCCCGGGTACATTTGTACATCATTATCATGTCTCCCCTCTCTCTCCTCTCTTTTAGACTCGGTAGATTTAATTTGTCTAGCCTCCCTTCATATGGCAGTTCTCTGAGACTTGGAACCAATCTAGTGACTGCTCTCTGGATTCTTTCTAACTTGTGAATATGCTTCTTTAGATGCGGGGACCACACCACTGCTGCATACTCCAATCTTGGTCTAATCATACTCTTCATAATTTTCGCTACCATGGTCTCATCCAAATAGTTCAGAGCAACTTTCATATTCCCGGCCATTGCATACATTCCGCTAAAGAGCTTGTTAATATGTTTCTCTGGCGACAAATTATCTTGTATAATCAACCCTAAATCTTTTTCTTTTTCGGCCTTGCTAATTTTATTATCTCCCATCCTGTACTCCCAATTTGGTCTATTCACACTTCTTCCCATATTTAACACATGACATTTACTTATATTAAATTTCATTTTCCACTTGGTGCTCCATTCGTATATTTTATCTAAATCCCCTTGCAGCTCCTCACAACTACTTTTATTTGTTATTTGTCTCATAATTTTTACATCATCTGCAAACATTGACATGTAAGAGTTTATGCCTATCGGCAGGTCATTCACGTACATAAGGAACATGAGAGGTGCCAACACAGATCCCTGCGGCACACCACTCTCAACTTTCCGCCACGATGAGTAAGTTCCTCTAATGTTGGTCCTCATTTCCCTATCTGTTATATAGCTCTCCATCCATTTCAGCAAACTCCCCCTGACACATCCTAGCGTCTCAAGCTTAGATAACAATCTCTTATGTGGTACCTTATCGAATGCTTTGGAAAGGTCTAAGTAGACGCAGTCCACCCATCCGCCTCTTTCTTGGAGTACATCTATCACCCTACTGTAATAACATAGCAAACTGGTAACACAAGATGTCCCTTCTCTGAATCCAAATTGCTTTGGGGTTATTATTTTCTTTCTCTCCAACATTTTCATCCATCTCTTCCTAATTAGCTTTTCACAAATCTTGCATACAATACTAGTAAGTGAAACTGGTCTATAGTTTAGAGGGTCCTCAGGGTTTCCATTCTTGTATATCGGAATGATATTAGCTCTTTTCCATTCAACAGGAACCTGTCCTTTATCTAAGGAAGCTTGAATTATGTCCCTCACTGGCTCCACTAATTGCTCTGCACACTCCTTTAAAACCCAGGCAGACACTTCATCCGGTCCCATAGCTTTCCTTACTTCAAGTCCTCTCATCGCAGATAACAGCTCATCTCTAGTTATTTCAATCTTACTAAGACCACTCTCCAGTACTCCCGCCTGTGGTTCGTCAAAACCTTCCTCTCTAGTAAAAACTGACCCCAATTTGTTATTCATTACCTCACACATGTCCGATACATTTTCATACGTCCTAGCATCAACTCTTAATTTAGTAATTTGTTTCTTTACCTTCAACTTACTGTTTATATATTTATAAAATAATCTAGGGTCACTTTCACATTTATTTACTATGTTCTTCTCATAGTTCATTTTAACTTGCCTAATTATGTTAACATATCTATTCCTCTCCTGTTTATATTTATTCCGATTACTCTCAGTGTTCCTTCTTCTTAATCTAGCCCAAGCTGCATCACGCCTACCCAAAGCTCTTTTGCATTTCAAATTAAACCAATCTTTCTGCTTAGTAAAATTTCCAGTTTTATATCTTGGGACAAACATATTGGTCCCTACTCTATAAATTTCGGGGAATCTACTATATTTACCTTGTACGTCCCGTTCCTTCAAAATAAGATCCCAATCTACTCCCTCTAAATATCTTTTCAAGGATACATAATCAGCTTTACTATAATTTAATCTGTCATTTATGTAGCTATTGTCTAATCTATTGGCATTACTCGAGGTCAACTTCCATTTTAGTAATAGGTGATCACTTTTACCTACAGGACATAGATAGTTTATATCACTAATTTCGTGAGGATCTTTTGTAAAAATCAGATCGAGTTTAGAAGGTTCGTTATTACCTCATTCTTGTATTTTCCTTCACATGTTGTGCAAGTACATTTTCCGTAACCAACTCCACTAGCCGACTTCCCCAAGATCTCTGATTTGGCCCTGCAGCTCCCGATTCCCAATCAACCTCACTACAGTTGAAATCTCCTACCAAGATCAATCGATTCTTCCTTAAAAGCAATCTTCTCAACGACTGAATCATATCCTCTACCATCTCCTCAAACTCCAACTCCCTCCATGCTCTGGTCTTTGGTGGCATGTAAGCTACTGCTATGTCTAGCTTTTTTCCTTCTATATCATTGAGTTCAACTGCCATTATTTCTGCCTTGTCATTATTTAACTCCACGTGCTTTGCTGTCATAGGGTTCTTAACTAATACTGCCACTCCACCTCCCCTTTTACCCTTTCTATCATTTCTCCATATATTATATCCTTCACTAAACACTGTTGCTGTCAAAGTCCTGGTTCAGCTTTGTCTCTGTCAAACAGACTATCTGTGGTTGATCTTTTCTTAATATATTATCTAACTCTACCTTTTTACTGTTTATTCCATCTATATTAGTGTAGTAGCACAGTATATTTGAATCCACCTCCTTGTTTCTCTTCCCTCTCTGCCTCCTACCAGGTTCACCTCCTCCTCCTCCATCCCTTCCCTGACCCAGTTCCACCTCCCCCACTAATTCTATTCTCCTCCCCCCTCTCTCTTCCTCTGTTCCACCCTCTCCACCACATCCTGGCTCTCTCTCCGGTCCCCTGCTCCCTGCATTATCTCTCGCTCCGTCTCCTTGCTTTGACTTCGTACTTGTCTCTCTGTCTCTTTCCCTATCACTCCTCTTACTTTCGGTTCTTGGTGGCTCCTGATGTACCACTTCCTTACTTGCCCTTCCCTTATTCTCCAAAAAAAAATTCTTCTTTTGCTCTTCAGACAACTTTCCATTCTCTTCATCAGCCTTAGCTTGGAGTTCCCTTAACTGTTCTCGTTCTTCTACACTTAGGTCCTTTTTTACCCTTATATGATTCAGTTCTGTCGAATTTAATTTCCAGCTCACATTGGCTACTGCTTCTGCTGTTGATCTAAACTTTAGTTCCACTCTTAGTGGTCTCATCTCGCCCTTCTTATATATTCCTAACCTTCTCACCTCCTCCAGTTCTTTTACCCATCCATAACCCTCGTCTAAGTAATCCAGTATCCCCTTGACTTTCACAACATCCCTTTCCTTTCTTACCTTCATATCTGCCAGGTGCTCTTCCACATCTCCAAAGATTACTACACACTTACCTCTATCTATTGTCTCTCTCACTACCTTCTCTTTCTTCTTTAAAACTTGCACTACATTTTTTTCAAACTCTTTCTTTTCCTTTTCTCTCTCTTCCTTCTGCTCCTTCACAATTTCTTCAAGGGCTACCATCGTGGCACTCTCTACCCTTGTCCACTCATTTTTTACCTCACTAATTCCTTTTACTTCCTCACTCAGGTGGCCCTCATATTCCTTAAGCTGAGCCTTGAGTGCCACATTTTCCGACGCTAACTCGTCTACTCTGGCCATCACTGCCTCTAGGCTGTCACTTACTGGCCTAGGCCTATCCACCCCGCTAGTAACGCCACACATATCGGACAAAACTTCTACTTTAGCCCCTAACTCCTTCCTCCAATTTTCCATCACTCCCCTCCATCTCACAAGACCCATTAATTGTTTTTTCATACTTGCCAACTGATCATCCTTGTCCTCGGTGATAAAGCCTTCAAATTCATAATCCTCCTCATCCCCAGCTAGGCTTTCACGCCTTCCCGCCATCGCGAGGTGGTCGTCTGCCAGCCTAAAAACAACAATCGCCCCACTATCCCATCTCACTCCAGGAACTGTTTTACTTAATCCATATTTTCAATTACTTGGAATATCCAATTAAATCTGAATTGCTCATAAAACACCTAATTACTTATTGAAATGCACATATAAATTTCCGGGACAACACTTAGACACTCCTATCAACTTCACACAAGGTAACTCATTATCGGAGAGCAGCTGCGAGGTGTTGACAGCTCGGAGGTCGGCGGAGGTGTGTGTAGAGCTCGACGAGGACGGTGATGCACAGCCAGGAGATTTTTTTTTATTTAGAAGGCATCCTCTATAGGCGTTTTCAAGACCCTAAACGTAGTTGGCAAGAGGGGTCCGGAGTAGTGGACCAGTTGGTGGTGCCACGGGAGTGCAGGGATAGCCTACTGAGGTTGGCGCATGACATACCACTGGCAGGACATCTAGGGGTGAGAAAAACGGTGGCGGCTTTAGAAAAATTGTTTTGGTGGCCGGGGTTGAAGGGGCAGGTGGTAACCTGGATAGCAAGGTGTCATACGTGCCAGAGGGTTGGAAAACCTAACCAAAAAATTTCGAGAGCCCCGTTGCACCCCATTCCTGTCAGTGGACTGCCCTTCAGTAAGGTCATCATTGATATGGTCGGACCCCTAACCCCTACTAGTGCCGGTAATAAATTTCTATTAACTATCATGGATGTGGCCACTCGTTATCCTGATGCATATCCAATGAGAAATGGCACGGCGAAAACTGTTGTCCGGAACCTGCTCTTGTATTGCTCGCGGTATGGTTACCCGCAAGAGGTGCAATCGGACCAAGGTTCTAATTTTACCTCTAATCTGTTCAAACAAACTATGATTCAGCATGGCATCAGCACTGTCGTCTCTTCTGCGTATCACCCGGAGAGTCAAGGGGTGTTGGAGAGGTGGCACGCCACGCTGAAAAGCATGCTTCGATGTTATTGCGCAGAGAACGGAAAGGATTGGGACCTTGGTCTGCCGTATGTTTTGTTAGCGGCAAGAGAAGTACCTGGAGAGAGTCTCGGTTTCAGTCCGAATGAGCTTGTTTTCGGGCATCAGGTGAGGGGCCCTCTCCACATGGTGAAGGAGATTTGGGAGGGTACCGCTAAGCCATGTTCTATGTTGAGATACGTCCTCGAGAGCAGAGAGAGAATGCTTAGAAGTCTGGAGCTGGCCGGGCGTAATTTGGTGAGTTCGCAGGCCCGTATGAAGGACAGGTACGATACTAAGGCGAAACTCCGGGAGTTTCAGGTAGGTCAAGAGGTGTTGGTCCTGTTGCCTTTGGCAGGTCATCCTCTGGCTGCCAAGTACGCTGGGCCTTATCGGGTGGTGTCAAAGATCTCCGATCTAGATTACCTCGTTGCCACTCCAGACCGGAAGAAGCGTAACCAACTATGCCACATTAATTTGTTGAAGGAGTATGTGAGGCGCTCACCTGAGTCACTAGCTGTCCCTGTGTTGACCTGCTGTGGTCATGGTGGAGAAGGAGAGGGGGGCAGCAATGATCAGGTGGATGATAACTGGGATTGTCATGTCTCGGCTGATCAGTGGGCGGGGAATTCGAGCCAATGTGCGCATGATGCTCTGGCGCACCTGTCGGAGGAACAGCAGGTGGCAGTGCAGCGCCTGTTCGATTCATACCCCACTGTATTTGCCGAGCACAGTCTTTATTATTCGCCTGCCTATTATTACTATATGTCCTAGTATTTATTGTGACCCGTATTCTGCATTATAATTGTTCAAGATTCTTTACGAACATCTTCCCAGCATCAGACTTATTTCAGAAGTTTCCAGTTGATGTTGCAGGACTAGCATTGCACTTTCTTTACTACAGGAGTGCCAGTTATTTGAGTATCTACCGTAACGTTAATTAATCACGTTAACTATCTTTTCTTTGTGTAACCTAATCGAGTAATCTTTTATTGTTTGAGAATAGGCTGTTTCATCGAGCGTCAGCCTAGTGTGTGTGCACCAGTTACCGAGTCATAGGATACCTCGTTGTCCAGGCACGACTCAGGGCGGTAATGGTGTTTTGTTTTCCAGTGTTTAAGGCAGGGGTTGGATCTAGTGTTACCGTTGTTGCATTTTGCCATTATCTAGTCCAATGTTGAAGAGCCCTGTGTCTTTGAGAACCTGGATCGTAACAATAACTTTAATTGGTATATTCGCAAAGAGCACACTCTAAACTATTCATGTCACTTAAAACACTAAAATCGGATTACGGCAGCCATGTAATAACATGGTGAACCTTCGTGAAGTTGGCGCGAAACGACGAATTTAGCGGTGAATAGAAATGAGTGCTTTCGTTCCGCAACGTGGTACCACCCTTATAACGTTGGTAATTTAACTCATATCTTTCCATAAACACCTACATATGATTCAGAAAGCCTTCAGCTTTGCATTTATATGACACGTGATAATACATAATTCGAATACTTACCAACAGGTTGCTCTAAGGCCATCAGAATCGTCTCGATATTTTCCTGTTTTCGCCCTTTTAAGCAGCTCTTCGTTGTCATAGCCTATCCGACTTGTATATATATATGACGTTCAGTTATTCACAATTGTAAATCATTTGTGGAAATGCTGATACTGAAGCTACATTCTCCATATTAGCCTGTAATATGACGAGACTGAAAGGCCCCACCATTTCTTAACCCGGCAAGCGCGATAGGCCTCACGGAAGGCTTCCTATAGGGAACGCGATAGGCCTCACGGAAGCAAGACCATAAAAAAAGCCTTCCATAAAAAAAAAGGGCCTATCAAAACTAAGGAATTTGTCTCTAGGTGAGATAATTCCCCTCCAGTACTCATCCATGTAAATCTCACCCACCCCCCTCCCCTCCTTCCCCACCTTATTCCCCCCTCCCTCCCCCTCAATTATCACCTATTTTCTCTTATTATCATCATCGTTATTTTTCTCTCCCGCGATAATGTAGCACAAGTGGGTTGCAGAAAAAGATCGTTATGCAACACCCAGACACCGGCCACACCGCTCCGCTCTCAGTTACCTCACAGACAGCGAGAGAGGAGGGTTGCCTGTGGCTCTCTCTCGCCTGAGATTATGACCGGGTGGCCAAGATCTTTTTTCACCACCCAAATGCTTTTCCCACTTATTTTAGCACTCTTGAAGGTTCATACATACATCATATATGTAAAATAAAAGCATACCGAAAACAAATAATGCTCCATATTGTAAATATAACGAATTCTGTCAGAATCCAAGGCTAGAAATGCACAAATAACTACCCTAGCCCCTAGGTCTATTTCGCGCTTGTCAGGTTAACCACTGAGTGAGAGAGACTGGCGGTTCTAAGATCAGTGAACTTCACACCCCCTTACAGGCATCTATTCTTTGATTATATACAAAAACTACTAGCTTAACCCTTAAAAAGCGGCTCACCACTTAAGTCGTGTTGAAAAAACTGGCAAAAAACTGGCAAAAAACGGGTGGAAATCGAGTGAAAATGGGTGGGATAGTAATGATCCATACGTCCGACATCTGTGGCCTCCCGGTCCACACTAACTCCAGTTCCCCCACCGCGCGTGAGGATGACAGTGTAACCAATAGTTCGCTAAAAGTGAGCAAGGTAGCAAAATCTGCTAAACTTCCATCTTCGAGGTAACACTGTCAGTGCTCCACGAGTGCTACGTAGCTGTATGTGGCGTCATTGTGTAGCGATTTCCACCTAGTTTTCGGCGCAATACAGTTCCTTTCATACTGATGGTTGATATAGCAGTCAGAACGGCCCAGAAAGGCCCAAAACGGCCACAGAGCACCCGCTAGAGGAGGGTTAAGTGGTCAATCTACATAAGAGTATGTCAAGAAATAAATATAACACATAATAATTACACAATTAGTATCGTAAAGTGGCGTAACTTCGGACTTGGGTCATAACTTCGGACATCGGCGATAATTTCTTACAGTTTCTTACAGTAGATCCTCTGGAAAAAGGCAAACTATGCCTGTGTATCCAGCTCAGTACCAGTACTTGCACTGCGGTCGTTCACGGTGTTGGCGGCGGCGGTAGCAGACGCAACATTTTTACTATTCTGTATTTTTATAATCAAACTTCAAATCTTCTCCCCATGCTTTATCAAGATTACTTTCAAACTCCCTTATTGATTCGGAATCGACTACATACTGGGGCAGTGCGTTCCACTCATTTACCACTCTATCACAAAATGAGTTCTTCGCCTTCTCAAGCCTATTTTTTTTCTTTGTAAATTTTCTTAGAGTGTCCTCTCGTTCTTGTTCCTCCCGCATCAAGAAGATACCTTCACACACATCCTCATCGTACTTTCCTGACACTATCTTAAAAGTCTCTATCATATCCCCTCTCTTTCTCCTATATGCCAGTGTCGGAAGTCCAGTGTCCTCAACCTCTGCTCATAGCCGTTCTTCAACGTTGGTACCAGCTTGCTAGCTCTTCTCTGCACTTTCTCCACTGCTTCTATATCCTTTACCATATATGGAGCCCACACCTGGTTTGCATATTCCAGGTGTGGCCTAACCAGCGCTGTATATAGATTCCTGAAGATTTCTTCGTCAAGTGACACAAATGTCCTCCTTATCAGCCTACAATTCTATGGCTTTGTTTATCTTTATCGCTAAATGTTCTGAGAAATTTAACTTATTATCTATCACTACTCCTATATCCTTTTCTGCACTCACTTCCTCCATCGCTTCATACATACTGTATCCTACCTTGTCTATCTTGCTGGTCCCAATCCGCATGTACTTGCATTTTTTTGGATGAAAAGGCATTAACCAATGCTCAGACCATCCCTTCATGCCCTCCACATCTCCTTGAAGCAACCCCATATCTTCCTTACTCCTCACTCTTCTATACAGTTTAGTGTCATCCGCATACAGGTATACCTCACTTCCATTAGTTATAACTTCAGGCAAGTCGTTGATAAATATAACGAACAGCAGTGGTCCCAACACAGATCCCTGAGGTACCCCACTTGTAATTTCCCTCCACCCCGAGCCTATTCCATTCACCAATACCCTCTGTCTCCGATCTTTCAGGAAGGCTTCTATCCATTTCACACATTTCTCCCCTATATTATAGCTTCTAACTTTCTCTATTAACCTTTTATGTGGGACCTATCGAAGGCCTTCATAAAATCGCAATATACCACGTCTATTACATCACCATCTTCTAGAATTTGCATCCAATCATCTACCACCTTAATTAGCTGTAGTACCGTCGACCTCCCCGGCAAGAATCCGAACTGTCTCCCACTGAAAAGTTGGTTTGACTTCATATGATCCATTATTCCTTCTCTAATTACCGTTTCCATTAGTTTACACACAACACTTGTCAAACTGACTGGTCTATAATTCCCTGGGTCATTTCTCTTTCCCTTCTTAAATATAGCTGTTATGTTCGCCTCTCTCCAGTCCATCGGGATTTGTCCTGTATTAAACGATACCTCAAATAACATTTTCAATGGCTCTACTAACATCTCCCCTCCTTCCTTTATGATTCTTGGGTGTATCCCATCCGGTCCCGGTGACTTACTTCTGTTCATTTTTTCTATAGCCCTTCTTATTCTAGCATGGGAAAACTCTACTAGTTCTAGTGCCGGTAATAAGTAATAATAAGTAATTAGACATTGTCATTATATAATGGAAACGCTTTTTATTGTTTTTTTTGTGGGGTCCGCTTAGAGAAATGGCAAAGGAAGAGCATGTAAAAGTCCTAGGGAACTGACATGAGTACAGTATATGTACACGAAAAAATATTATATATGTGACGAAAATATGTACATTTTTCGCTACCCTGCCAAACTTCTATCACCCTGAAGAAATTTGTTTGTATGAATGATGTTGTGACTGATATAATTTTGTAGTAACATTACCAGACAACATCCACCAAAGGAAATTTGTTACACTTGTATAACGCTCTAGCTAGAATACTATCATTTAACCGATTGTGTTTAAAAAAAAAACATGGTAACTTCGGACATGGAACAAAACAATCGTTTGTTATTATTTGCCCTATGAAAATCATTCATAATATTTGTACATCATTAACATGGTGGTAAAAGATCAAATAATCATTCTCTGAGTCCAAAAACCCATAAAAATATGATACTATGCTAACCGATTTATGTATTTCGGATAATTCTGGATATATAATATATATAAATTAGGAGAGGCATATATCTTGTCCAAAAATGTTGTTATCTGCCGAAAGAAACGCCAACAAATACGTTATACAGTCAGCCCTCCATTTAACGGACATTTAGGGGGAAGCGAAGTCCGTTAAGTGCAAATGACCTCTGAAAAGTGGTTAGGCCCTAGCCTATTCATTAATAAAATGACAAAAATTCGGTTTTTCTTACCTTATTTACATACTGTACTATGGTACACAATGCTAATATAATTGCCCAATAATGTATATAATGCTTATTATATGGCATTATGAGTATTGTACATATCAGTAATGGGCGAAATTGTAAATAAACCCCTATCCTGGAGACGCCATTTGCAATGTTTACATTTTGGCGTCCCTGTTCAGTCAAACAATACGGTGCAGGGTCTGTTTTGGTACGCAATACTGTAGCCTACTATTTTGGATACTACCAAAGTATTCATAGTTTGTAATATTTTATGGGATAAATATAAAGCAATATCAAAGTGTGTTTTATTTATTACAATGATACCCCAAAATACCATAATATATTATGTGGATGCAAATTTGTAGCCTACGAAATAAAAAACCCGAAAAGGTGACGATATTGTTACTGTAAGTTCAGTGTACCGGATCGTTGTACCGTAGCGTCAGGCCAAAACGTAAACATTGCAAATGGCGTCTCCAGGATAGTTACAATTTCGCCCATTACTGATATGTACAATACGGTACTCATAATGCCAAACAATAAGCATTATATACATTATTGGGCAATTATATTAGCATTGTGTAACAGTGTTTAGTTTATATGTTACATCTGAGTGTGTTTAGACTCGATACCTGTGTGTAGACTCGATATGTCTAAAAATGTTGGTTGATTTTAGAGGCCTAATCTACCAGCTGGAGTCCGTTAAATCCGAAATCCGTTAAATCGACGTCTGTTAAATGGAGCGTCGACTGTACCTATACAAATTATCAAATTCATAAAAGTGTATATGCAGTGATATATTATACATACCTATATATTTTCACTAAGCCTAGTTAATTTTCGAGTTATTGATTTGACAGCATTGGTTATTTTTCCTGCTCAATATATTCTAGGAGTGAGCTCAATGCCTAACGAGAACAGATCCAAACAGAATATATGTTAACATCGTATATATCCCCCTCCTATACTGATTATACAGGCCTAAAAGTATTGACTGTGCATTTTCCACTATAACATCGGACAGGAATAAGCAGCAATAATAAAATATTCATATAAAATAGTAGGAGCCGAAAAATGAATGAAATAAGGCCACGAACGTAGGTCCGAAGTTCTCCTCCGTTTGTCCGAAGTTCTCCTCCGTTTGTCCGAAGTTATCTCGGCTTTCTTGGCAACCATTTTCCATAAGAAACACCGTATGTCCGAATCCGAAGTTATCAACTTTTCAAGCAAACTTCGGACATCATTTAGGATAAGGATAGCTCTCTTCTTATGGGGGATAATTTTAGGAGGCTTCCTGGATTACGGCGCACTATCACCATACATCACTTGACCTAGTTAAATCTCTATAATGCGTTTACACTCAGGAGAAATTGTTAAAAAACATCGAGAAATGTCCGAAGTTACCGCATTTTACGGTATACAAATAATATAATTTGAGCGATTTATATTCATTATTTCCCAAGGTAATTGCTAAAAATCACCACTAGACATCGTGACAGTGGACAATGGCAGCTTGAATGGGTTTGGCTACCGTATCTTACTTTGAAATATTTAACATATAAGACGTAGATTTATGCCATAAAAGTAGCGTCAGGCCACCCAAAACAATGGCACTTTTACTCACGCGCCGCGAAAATCACCTACGTTTTTATAAAAACTCCATAGTTTGTCACAAGATGCATTTCATAACTCAAGGAATCGAACACATGATAGTCTTTAGCTACTAGTTCGGTCCCGACATCCATCGTGAGACAAGGTACTGTAGTGTTATCAATATTTAGACAGTTTTAGACCTTGTCCACACCGACGAATCAGCGAACCTTGTTCTGTCACACACACATATTCACTTAATAACTAGTAAGACCTATGGAAATACAGTACTTAATTATAATATATTTTACCTATAAAGAGGAGAGTGTTAATGGGGTATCTGGTTGACGTGTGTAAATACGCCAAAGAAGAAAGACAAAAAGAATACCACGCAGCTGAAGTTGGTGGTACTGTACTCAATTACGCAAGAAAAGTGCCAAGTACCGTCAACTGGGGCGAATTCGGACGTGGGGCAAAACGTCAATTAAAAGTTAATTAAAATAATAAATAGATAACGAAGGGCAAAGGGGAAAGAGGAGTGTGTGGAAACCACCGAGGTATATGTCTTCTAAGCGTAGTAGGGAAGGTATACAGTAGGGTAGTGATTGAGAGAGTGAGAGTGTGAGAGTGAGAACGGAGAAATGGATAGGCGACGAGCAGGGAGGTTTTAGGAAAAGAAGAGGATGTGTAGATCAGATTTTTACCCTGAATTGTGTTGTGGAGAAGTATCTGGAGAATAAACAAAAGGTGGATGTTGCCTTTATGGACTTGGAGAAGGCCTATGACAGAGTGGATAGAGAAAGTTTGTGGAAAGTACTTAGAATATACGGAGTAGAGGGCAAGTTGCTGAAAGGAGTGAAGAGCATGTATGAGGGTGCAAAGGCGGCAGTACGTGTGGAGAGTGAGCAGAGCGAGTTCTTTGACCTGAATGTTGGTTTGAAACAGGGGTGTGTGATGTCCCTGTGGTTGTTTACTGTATATATGGATGGAGTCATGAAAGATATACTATCAAGAGCAGTGGATGTTGGTGTATCGCTGAAAAGGAAGGGAATTGAGTGGAAGCTACCTATACTGCTGTTTGCGGATGATACAGTTCTGATGAGTGATAATGAATGAGAGTTGCAGGGTCTGGTAAATGAGTTTGGAACAGTGTGCAAAAAACGGAATTTGAAAGTAAATGCGGGGAAGAGCAAGGTTATGGTCTTCGAAAGAGGTGAAGTCACAGAGTGTGAGGTGAAGCTGAACGGTCAGGCTATGGAGATCGTCAACTCTTTTAAGTATCTGGGCAGTGTGTTGAGTAAAGATGGGACTATGGATGAAGAAGTGCGGGAGAGGGTACAACAGGGGAAGAGGGTTGTAGGAACGCTAAAAGCAGTAACAAGAAATAGGGTGGTCACTATGGAAGTGAAGAAGTCCTTGCATGACAGTGTGGTAATCCCGACACTGACTTACGGAAGCGAAGCATGGACGTTGGTTGAGAGACTCAGACCAAGAGTGAGAGCAGTGGAAATGAATTACTTAAGGAGTGCGTGCGGAGTTACATGGAGGGATAGGCAGACTAATGAGGAAGTAAGAAGGAGGTGTGGTGTGGAGGTAGATGTGCTGGAAAGTGTGAAAAGGAACAACTTGAGATGGTTCGGCCATATGGAACGTATGGAAAGCGAGAGAATGACTAAGAGGGTGTACGAGAGCGAGGTGGAGGGACAGAGAGGGAGAGGTAGACCGAATGAGAGGTGGAAGGATGGAGTGAGGAAGTACATGAACGAAGGCGGTGCTGGTTGGGGGGAGGGGCGTCGACTGACTCGGGACAGAGGTGCATGGGGGTGGTTCGTTCGTGGCAACCCCTTCGGGGATCACGGCGTCAGGCAATAGATAGATAACGAATAAACATATTAGAAATCTGTTTTTACTTGATTGTTCGAAATGCTTTTATCTAACTTTCGTGCTTAGTTTTAATGTATACAGTAATATGATCAGTACCGATTACAAATTAAAAAACGAAAATAAAAAACAAATACAAAATCGTAACATCGGCAAACTTTCTTTGGCAGACATGTTGATGAGTAGATGCAGGAAAGTCTACGGTCCCAAGATGTACTTTCGTAATTAGTGTGACAGTACAAAATAATTAATTGGCATTATCTTGTATATTATTCCTGTAATTGGGTATTACCCCTTGTCTAGCGGGGTGTTTTGGGCTATTTTGGGCATATTCAGGCCCTCCTGAATGATCAATCAAGTATCTGCATGAAAAGAAATGTATTCAGCAAAACACTAGGCGCTAAAAGCTTCAAAATGAGACCAGAACGAGCTACGTAGCACTCGTGGTTCTCATGCAGTGGTGCCACCAACATGGGAGTTTAGCGTATAGTGGTATATTTTTCCCAGCTATGCTCACTACTGGCTACACTGCCGGTCTCTCGAGAACACAGGGAGCGTGAGTTAGTGGGTGGCGGTAAGCCCTTGATGTCGGACGTGTGGCCTGCTGCGCTCCCGGCCATTTGCACTCGATTTTAACCCATTAAAAGCCTTAATAATGCTCCTAACTTGCTACAAATTGGTGCACGACTTAAGTCGAGCGCCGCTCTTTAAGGGTTAAATGATTTATTTTTTCAAATTTCTGTAAAAATTGGGTGAATTCGGACAGGATGAAAATTAATTAAATAAATAATATCATTTAATCTAACTTTAGCTATAACCTGTCAGATTTGGATATTGAGTGTAATTGGGTTTACAGTGGAGCCCCTATCTTCGCTGTTTCAATCTTCGCTGTAGATACCAAATATTCCCAATTTCCATCTTCGCTGTGAATGATTCAATCTTCGCTGTATATTATTTAATCTTTGCAACAAATCTGAGGCGCTCTGCCGCAGTTTCAATCTTCGCGGCTAATATTTCAATCTTCACGCCGCGTTTTCCCGCCTAGCTGAGGCGTAAACATTCTTGCCAGCCAATCAGTCTACCATTTGGGCGCCATCTTGCAATGTCATCGCAAATCAGCCAATCACAGGCATCCAGTAGAACGCCATTGTATTCATCACCTGTTGTGAATTGTCTCGTATCTCGCTGGTGGTGTAACCTTCCGACTATTATGGCCTCTATTGCATCTGGTGGAAGTGGCAGAGGTCCAGTGGGATAACTGGGGTACATAGCACATAGGCCGGGATCGTCAAAAGTTGGTGGGAACTTTACTTTATCATTAATTACAATGCATAAAATGTACTTTCTGTACAAAAAAACATGTTTTCATAGTAAAAAACAGAGAAAAAGGGCAACTTTGGGAATAAGCACGGAACCGATTAGAATTTTCCCCATAAGAATAGTTTGCCCGATCCTGGCAATTTCAATCTTAGCACAATTTCTGCGGAACCAATTAGGAGCGAAGATGGGGGCTCCACTGAATAGTCATCATTACACATGGTATTTCTAAGTTATGTCACAATAATCCAAATTTTTATATTATTAGGGTCATACTGCTACCCAGAGTATAGGTCAATAAATCCAGATATGTCCGAAATTGCTCCAAAAGAGTCGTATCTTATGATATGGTATATTTTATGGTCTTTACATTTTCAGGGATTGTGACAAGACCCTTTTAAAATGTTCAAAGATGTCCGAATTGACCCATGAAAGGTCCGAATCTATGATGGGATCACTGGTTAGTCCTATGAATGTATTTTAAATCCATGTACAAATTTGGGCTAGGTGTCCGAAATTGCCCCAAATCGTATCCGAATTCGGACACCTTTATTATATTTATAATAAATATAGGGTAGGATCGTTAGTATCCAATCAAAATGTGCTATTTACTGATTTTGGCTGCCAATTTCAACAAGAACTAAATACAATTTTTTTTTTTTTACCTTTTAACACCCACACCAGTAATGAAAGTTTATATTAAGAGTAATGTCAAGTGTCTGTGAAACATATTTTTTTGTTATATATATTTTGATATTACCTGATTGGACTTAATGGTAATACAGTAGGGTCCCGCATAAAACGTGTTCGCATAAAACGAGTCTCGATTAAAACGACCGACCTAAAATATTAATATTTAATTTTCGATCAGAACGAATGTGATCACATAAAACGAGTCCGCCGCCAAAGTGGGGCAAATACAAGGAGTTTTCATATAGAGCGCCGAAATATCGTACAAAACGTACAAAATATCGTACGCTTTCATATAAAACGCCGAAATATCGTACAAAACGTACGAAATATCGTTCGCTTTGTACGAAAATTTTCGCTTACAGTGAACATTGACGATATTGCGCCACCAAAATGCTGTGTTCACATAAAACGAATTCACATAAAACGCCCTCGTTTATCGACCATAAACTCGTTTTATGTGAGACCCTACTGTACCTCTAAGTCCGATCACTTGACAGCTAATTCCAATAATGTACCATTAACCCTCCGGATCCGGGGGCCTTCATATGAGGCGATCTTCGTGTCCGGGGGTATTCCTGAAAAATAGCTATCTTCATAATTCGATATCTACTGATTGAGACCACCTAGAGCAGTCAACTAAATTGCATAGTGTAGAACCAACCTTCGTCTGTAGACTGCCGTTGAGTTGAGAACGCTACGACAAGTCGTTGCCGAGATATGATGATGGGAATGGAGGTAATTTCCTGCGAATTTTCACCTGTGTCCGAACGCTTTGCCGCGGCCCTGGCTAGCACGCACTAAGTTACTCGTTGCTTCGGTGGCTTTGGTACCGGTAGACGATATTATGTTTGTATGGTGATAATGTCATAGTTATTGTGTCATTTATTTCTTTTACAACCATTATTGAGTTACTGTATATGAAACTTTTTATAACATATATTCGGCACTTTCACTGTTATTGGATATTATTGTGTCACTTTCACTCTTATTACTCTTCTTGTTATGAATTATTGTCACTCACTGTTATTATTGAGTTATTATTACCGGTACTTGTTATACATTTGTGTGTCACTTTCACTTACTAGGCTAGGCTAGGCGAGCGTACGGTACCGCATCTTCACTAGCCACTTCTTCATCGTCAAAGTCACTCCCAAGTTCACTCAGTTCACTATATTCACGAGTACCGCATTCACTATCGTCATTATCCTCGTCATTATCGTCCTCATCGGTACTAATAAAGCCCAGAAGCTCTAATCCATCCGCCACTTCACCCTCATCTTCACTAACCACTTGTTCTTCGTCAAAGTCACTCCCAAGTTCACTCGGTTCACTATAATCACTCAGTTCACTATATTTGCTTAGTTCTTCCAGAGTGTGTGCAACACCATCGGGACTAAGCACTGTTTTCTTGGTCGTTTTAGCCTTGCTTTTGTTAGGCGTACGGTACGGCGGCGGCGGGCGTCGATTCGGACACAGCGATTTTTTTTGGATTACTTCCATCCATCTTGGATGCGCACTAAGAACTGATGCTGCCTGTTAGTTTGTGCTTGGTGGCACTTCGGTAGCCCACGCACAAACAAAAATCCGCCCGCGCGATTTAAACCCTTTGATTTTGATTTTGCCTCATATGCAGCCTCCCGGACTCCTAACCATTATACGTTTTGCCTCATACGAGTCCTCCCTTATCCCAAGGGTTAATAATCCAAATATTCCGGTAGCCTATATATTATAGATATTCCCTTTAGTATATTATTTTGCAACATAAAACCTACATTTAGTCTAATTTATTAAAAAATATAACCTTTATTTTGCCCTTAACCCTTCTGACCCGGGCTGGTCCTCCTAAGGACGGAGGTCGTATCCGGGCGATTTGGCCGAAAAATGTCTAGGCCTAGGCTACCGTATCTTTGTTATTTTAACTGCTAGACATTTTCTACGCATCTACAGTATAAACGTAGTGCGGTTTTCAATCTGTAGACTGACGTTGAGTAGAGCTCTGTAAGTCAACTGGTTCAGTTGTGATGATGATTTCAGTGGAGCGAATTTTGCCGCGATGTTGACAATATTGGAGCTTTTCAGACACTAATTTTGTCTGACGTCACAACAATAACATTGATCCGACTTCTCCTTCTTGTTTTCGGAGGTGCGGTGACGCAACGATCGGCTTTGTTTACATGCGTCGGACGCACGGCGTTCAGACCAAGCTGAATAGGCTTTCAAGCTTACTATCTGTTAAAAGGACACCCGGGTTCCTGCCCATCTGCCGCGGTGTCCTTATAAAAGGACACCCGGGTAGGAAGGGTTAATGACGATCTACCTATCTATCTATCTAAATGCTCAGGCCCAATCCCCATTTTGGGGGTAGCCGACTCAAGACAGAGCAAGAACAGGGAAAACACAAAAATGACGATGCAAAAAAAAATATAAGAGATGAATAAAGATGATATTAATGATTTATTAACTTGTAATGATGGTAACAAATAGACAAATATCAGTATTAGTAGCTTACCCCTTTACATGCAAATAATTATTTTAATGGCTAGGATACTTTATTCTGATAAACCCTTTCAGACACAATATATCACAATTGTAATTTTTCTCCCGTTTCTTACGGCAACGTAAGGAATTTACTTTTATCAGCTTAACAAATATCTCTTTATTTGTTCTTTTGAAATATATGATAATATATTGACAAGGAGAGGTGATTGGATACTAAACCCAAAATCCTTGATGCGTTAGTATCCGATCACATAAAATATACGAATGGAGCACCAAGTGGAAAATTAAATTAATATAAGTAAATGTCATGTGTTAAATATGGGAAGTGTGAATAGACCAAATTGGGAGTACAGGATGGGAGATAATATAATTAGCAAGGCCGAAAAAGAAAAGGATTTAGGGTTGATTATACAAGATAACTTGTCGCCAGAGAAACATATTAACAAGCTCTTTAGCGGAATGTATGCAATGGCCAGGAATATGAAAGTTGCTCTGAACTACTTGGATGAGAACATGTTAGCGAAGATTATAAAAAGTATGATTAGACCAAAATTGAAGTATGCAGCAGTGGTGTGGTCCCCGCATCTTAACCCTTGTCTAGCGGGGTGTTTTGGGCTCATTTGGGCATATTCAGGCCCTCCTGCATGATAAATAAAGCATCTGCATGAAACAAAAAATATTTAGCAAAAAACTAGGCGCTAAAAGCTTCAAAATGAGACCAGAACGAGCTACGTAGCACTCGTGGTTCTCTTGCAGTGACGCCACGAACATGGGAGTTTAGCATATATCGGTATATTTTTCCCAGCTATGCTCACTACTGGCTACACTGCCGGCCTCTCGAGAACACAGGGAACATGAGTTAATGGGCGGCGGTAAGCCCTGGGAGTCGGCTGTCTGGCCCACTGTGCTCCCGGCCATTTGCACTCGATTTTAACCCTTTAACCCTTAATTAGCGGCTCACCACATAAGTCGTATTTAATAAAGCTGGACTATGTGGCGGCGCTCGACATAGGTCGAGTGGCAATTTCAGCACGTAATGTTGCTGAGAGAGAGAGACAAGTGATGGCAGGAGAGTAGCGAGCGTATGACTGCTCCAGACCACCGCGGAGAACATACTGACACGAATCCCAGCTCCCTCCTCCCTCTCTCACTCGCTATATAAGGAATTGTATCGGGAAAGTGGCTAATTACATGCTTTTTGCACTCGCGTTGCACGGTTATTGCAAGAAAACTAGCCATCATAAAAGGATCGTTATGGTGTCATTCGAAAGCTCTGTTTATGCCCTTTCAGGGATAGGTACTTGTTTTACGTTCTGGGTCTTATTTAGGCATGAAAATGATCACGTAAACAGCCCTATTTTGGCTAAAAACACCCCGCTGGGCGGTACATATAAATAAACCGCATAGGCCGCTCGTAAGGTGTTAAAAGCCTTAATAATGCTCCTAACTTGCTGCAAATTGGTGCACGACTTCAGTCGAGCGCCGCCAATAAGGGTTTAAGAAGCATATTCACAAGTTAGAAAGAATCCAGAGAGCAGTTACTAGATTGGTTCCAAGTCTTAGAGAACTGCCATATGAAAGGAGGCTAGACAAATTAAATTTACCGAGTCTAAAAGAGAGGAGAGAGAGGGGAGACATGATAATGATGTACAAATGCACCCAAGGGCTGGAGAGGCTGGATAGGGAGGATAAATTAATTATGGATACAGGAATAACTAGAGGCCACAGCTACAAAGTAAAAAGACCTACCTGCAAGAACGATATCAGGAAGTTTAGCTTCCCCTATAGATGTATTGACAGATGGAATGGGCTGGAGGAGGAGGTGGTAGGGGCAGGGAACATCCATATTTTCAAGAAAAAATTGGATAAAAGTAGACTGAGAGACGCGACAACACGAGTTTAGCTCAACTCCTGTAAACTACAATTAGGTAAATACAAAATATTTTCCTTTCAAAATGCTTCACTTTATGCTGCATATTATTATGTTTAATTTGACATGTCTTACAGGATTAATGATTTACCTAGCACCTATATTTTGTTATATAATGTGGTGTGTTAGTATCCGATCACTGATCCACCACTGTGGTCGACTGGTTTAACTGATCCACCACTGTGGTCAACCGATTGACCACTGTGGTCGACTGATCGACCACAGTGGTGGATCAGTGATCGGATACTAACACACCACATTATATAACAAAATATAGGTGCTAGGGAAATTATTAATCCTGTAATACATGTAAAATTAAAAATAATAATATGTAGCATAAAGTGAAGCATTTTGAAAGGAAAGTATTTGGTGATCGGATAATTTGTTAGTAGTCTTGGCAAATCCAACGTCAAGGCTATTAACCTAATTGCAATGACGACTTGTCTATTTTGACTGCTATGTCGTCATTCCAACCGCGGTTAAAAAGAAAACGTCTAGAGTCTACTCCTTATCTTGCTCTAGGAGACGTTGTACATTAACCAAAACTACCACCGAAGGTGAAAAAAGCATAGAAGAGAAGAAAAAGGGGTTTACCTTAGTTACCGCTTAAGGCCCATCCTGTGTTCCGTCATGTGCAGATCCCTGTCGAACGTGCGCGTGAGCGACCCTCTCTTGTCATCATTTTTTCACGCGCTCCATTGAATGCAGTCGCTTTTGTTGTGCTCCTTTAATTCACCCTGTTTAGGTTCGTTTCGGCTTATCTGGCCTTCTTTTTTGTTAGACAGATGTTACGTGATCTAGGGCACACGTAAATGGGCTCCTCAGTGTTTAATGGAGACGCGTGTGGAAATAGCTACCGAAGGTACGGGGGCGCCTGGCGTTCCTCGTGTGTTTTTCATTCCTTTCTCTTTTCATATTCTTTTTTCCTGTTAGTCTGGGCATAGTTTAGCTTTTAGCTTATTTTAGCCTAGCTTGTTTCTCTTTCAGGAATTGCTATGCCCCTATGAGTTTTCATATTTTCATAGCCTAGGTGTACAGTTGGTTCACGATCTGAGATTTCGTGGTGGCGGTGCTGTTTGTAGGGTTTGTGTCGGCCGCATTATTAGCGTTATTCCTGAGTCCCCCCTTTCGAGCCTTCACTGTGTCTCAAGGGCCTGGGCGCTTGGTGGTTCGTGATATCCTGGGGTACCCCACGGGGGCCCCTCCCTCACACCACAGGGTTTTTCGCCCCTGACACACTCTCCTCTCACGGCTAGGCCACCCTTTTTCTCGCCAGTTTCATTTACTGGTTTTTGTGTTCCCTTACTGTTTTCACCTCCATCCTTTCATACCCTTTTGCCCAATCCTGGGGTACCCTACGGGGGCCCCTGTTTGTGCCAAACCACCCTTCCTGCCACTTCTCCTCATGGGCTTTGCTCTATCTCTGTGGGTTGGGTGGTTCCTAGGGGATGTGCCTCCTCTCCCCTGGTGTGTCTTCCTTGCCTCTCCCTTGACCGGTTGAGTCAGGATATTATCAAGGAAGACACTGCTCAGCTTGATGGCCATCGTCGCTTGGAGTTCATAAGGAGATGACGCTTTTTTCTGGGCCTCTTTTGGTATTTCCTAGACGCTCCTCTCGCTTTTTTCGGCGCCGGACCATCTCGGCGGGCCCCGCAAATTTGCGGGGTGCTCGATTCGGTCCTCTGGGACATTTCGGTTCCCCGCAAATTTGCGGAGATCGTTGGGGGGGTCCCGCGAAATTGCAGGAGGGTGGTGTCGGTACGGTTATGCCTCCATTGGCCCGCAAATTTGCGGTAATAGTTGGCTTTCACTATTGACTTTTGTTATGTCATCTTGTTGCCTGATACTATATTGGTGTATGCACTTTACTGGTGTTATAGGCCCTGCATGTAAGATGTTGAGTGGTGGTTAACACTTTCTCCATCTTTGCAGGTTCTGCTAGTGCTCTTCCGCCTCGGCCGCCCTCCTCACCTACCTCTGTGCTCCCAGTTTAGGGTGAGTACGGATACCTGTTTGCATGTGTGTTCCTGTTTCCCCATGCTCCTTCCCTGGTTCTTCTTGGACATTCTCTCCACTTACTCCTTCGACGTGCTGATTATGGTGTGTGTTCTTCTAGTGCAGGTAGGCTGCCTTGCTTTCGCCTTGGTTGTCGCTCCCCGTGCTTGGAGAGCCACAAGTCCTGCTTGCGCCACTCGCTCTGTGTGTCCTCTACGGCCTACCTCCCTGCTCTGTGTGGCACGTGTCTGGCCCTGGTGGTTGTGCTGCTCCATGGCCCTGGTTCCTCGGCGGCGGCTGTGGCCTCCTGCTTCCCTTCCGTCGGTGTGGACGATGGTCTCCCGCCACATTAGGACTGTGGGCCACCGTTCCCCGGCCTTTGTTGGCGACCGGCTCCGCGTCGCCCTGGGTATCCCTGACCCGACTGAAGGCCATTTACCTGGCCCTCTCCCTGCTCGGGCCCTCTCCCCTGGGTCCCGCAGCCGGTCGTCCCATCGTCGGGGGGTTCCCCGGCTCCGTCCACGCTCTCGCTCGCCTCGTCGTCCTCCTGATCGCCTTGACGCCGCCCATCGCCCTCGTCATGGCTCTCGCCCTGAGGCCGGGGTTAGCGGCTCTGCCCCTGTGCGCCCTCCCCTGGCCTCTGCGGATAGGGGCTCTACTCCCTTCCGCCCGCTTCCCCAGCCCAGACGACTTCCTCTTACGTTGTCCTCTCCGCGCGCGGTTGTTCATGCTGTAGCTGGCCCTCTGCTCCCTCCTCCTACACTGTCCAGGAGGGTCCGCCTGGATGTCGTTGCTTCTCCTACTTCACCTGCTTCAGTGCCTATTCTTCCTTCACGGTCTCGTCCCACGGTGGTGGTCCCTCCCTCCTCCGCCTCGGTGTCGGGCCGCCCTGTTATCTCAGCCCCGGGGATCCTTGCTCTGTTTCCCCCCGCGGCTCCTGGCCTCCTTTCACCCGGCCAGCCTTCCCACTCCCGTCGTCCTGCTCCTCCTCCTTCTTCTCTTCCTGACCTTCACTTACCGTCTCGCCAGGGGGGTACCCCTCCTCTTGCCTCGGTGGGGTTTCGCGAGGTTTCGGGGTCCCCTTTCTCAGGAGCTGATGTCGCTGGAAGAGGGGAATGGTGCTGTTTCCCCCTCGGCCGTTCGTGATCGGGGACGAGTCCCTCAACGGCGACACAACCGTCGTCGCTCGCCTTCCTTGGGCCGCGACGCTGCTGGTTCGTTTCGTGGGTCTCGCTCCCGCTCACGCTCGCCCCTGCGGGCCGACCAATCTGGGGGGGGGGGGGGGGGGGGTAGCCTCTCTCGGATCAATTGTCGGCTATGCAGGGCTGGGTTGTGTCACGCTTCGACGGGCGCTTGGAGTCGATGGAAGACTCCCTCTTCTCGCCCTTCTTGGCGGTGCCTCACCCTCAGCACCTCACCCTACCTACCCCTGCTACGGTCCCCCTCCCTTCTGCGGGCCTACGCTCTGGTCAGACTTCAGCCGCCCTGACATCCTTCCGGCTGTTCAGTCCCTGGCTGTGTTGACGGGTCTGTCCTCCTATGGGACAGGTTTGTGCGACGCCGGTACGCCTGGCTTAGCCATCATGCTCGGTCACCCTCTCCCATTGGAGGCCTGGTTTGCTGAGGCCTTCGACTTCACACACCGATCCGTCGACGGCTCTCCTTCCGTCCCTCCCCCGGAGTCGTCCCTGATTTTGCCTCCTCTTGTGTCTGTCGGCGGGTTGGACGGCGCTTTCTGGTCCTGGATGAGCGCGCCCGTTCTTGAACTTTGTTCTATTGCTACCCCGTTCTTCTCTCACCCGGATCAGCCCTCTGTCGCCAAGGTTTTTCCCTTGCGACGGAGGGTGACGGACTTCTTGTCTTGTCTTTAGGTTCCCTCCAGACGTCTGTTCACCACCTGCGGCTTTTCGAGGCGTCTGCGCCAGGCGATCTTCGCGAGGGTTTGGACCGCGTTCAGCGGGTCCACCTTCGGCTCGCGGTGTCCTTGGTTCCCGAGCTGAAGGCGGTTTTGTGCGCGGCAACTCGGCACCGCACGACGGACGGTACGGTCTTCGTTCTGCCGGCCGGCCCCCTTGGTTATTCGTCAGGGTTTGTTGTACTCTGCGCTATATCCGTCGGGGTTTTTTACGCAGGATGCTTGGGAATGCTCCGCTTCTCTGTCGGCGGCCCCTGCTTCCGCCACACGACGCCGTGCTGTGTCGTTACGGACCCTGCTTACGTCACGCACCGACGCGCTGTGCCGCGCGCGGGGTCTTCTCAGTCCCGGCCTTCTGCCGGTCCTCTTCGGGGTGCTGCTGCAAGTGCTGCCGCCTTGCACAGGCGCAGGACTGGGACGTTGCTGGCCAGTGCTTCGGTTCCGCCTCGCACTTCTGTTCTTGCCCCTTTCATCCCCTCTGTGTCGGGGCTGGCCGTCCGTCCACTTCCGGCCGCCTTCCAAAGGGGTCAGCCCCGCGCCGGCCTTGGGTTGGGGTGGCCCGCCCTTTTCGACGAGGTTGGGGGGGGGCGGGGGTAGAGGAGGTCAACGTGGCGCTCATGCCCGCACGGCCCGTACCGGGGGTACCTCCACGTCAACAATGTGTAGTTCTCTGGGTCGGCCTCCTTGTTCTCCTTCTCGCCTGGGCGTACCGGGTCGCTCCCCTCCTCTCGGGTGCTCCCTCGGGTTGTTTTCGCCCTTGCGCCCCTCGGTAGCCGCGAGGGACGTTGGGGGCGGCGGGTTGCGCGGAGGGGTCTCACCTGGAGGTGGACGTCCAGACCCCCACTCCGCTCTTGTCACCGACAACGGCCCATCTCTTCAGAGGTGGCCCTCGTGTTCACTTCCATGCCCGAGCTGGGTAGCGTCGAGGGCGTTGGCCGCCGGTCACCCGGTTTTCCTCTCCCGTGTCTTTCTGGTTCCGTCGCCGACCTGCGACGCGATGCGACCGGTGGTGGATCTGTTGGCCCTCAACGGGCACATCGTGCACACACGGTTTCGGATGCTACCGGTACCCCTGGTACGCCTGGCCCTGTGCCCTCTGTCATGGGTAGTGTCGCTGGCCCTCCAGGATGTGTCTTGGCTCGTTCCTCTCCATCCTCGCTTCCAGCGATTCTTGGCCGTTCGGACTTCTGATCGTGTGTTCCTGTTCGACGGCCTTCCCTTCGGTCTCCACATCGCGCCGCAGATCTTCTCCGCACTGGTGGGGCAGGCTCTGGGTCCTCTCCTCAGGAGCGGGCTCCAGCTCCTGTTTTCCTTGGCCGTTTGGTTGGTAGTTTCCGACGCCCTCGGCCTGTGCATTGGCGACGCCCTCACGGTCGTTCGCGACATCGCACGGTTAGGGTTCCCCTTCGATGTTCCCAAGTCACGCTTGACCCCGTCGCGTGTCGTGCCATGGGTCGGTCTCGCATGGGTTTTGTCCAGCGCTACGGTGACCCGGGGTCTGCCGGCCGCGGTGCACCTTCGGTGGACGGTCCTCGCCGTGTTGCAGTCGGTCTCCCTCCCGGGGTGGCTCTGGGACTCGTTCGTGGGTTCGCTGCATTGGGCCGCTCTGCCCCTTCCCTTAGGGAGCCTCTGGCTATGCCGCCTCCTCCTCATGGGCACCGCGGTGTTTCCGTTGCCCCTATGGATCGGCTCCTGCCGCTTCCGCGTACCGTTCGCCGACGCTTCGGTCGCTGGGTTGCTCGGGGCTCGCTCTCTGCGGCTGTGCCCTGGACCGACCCCCCCGCCGACGGTCTGGGTAACCACAGATACGTCGAGCGAGGTTGGGTGAGGTTCCCAATCGAACCTGGGACGTCCACTTCCCGGCAGATGGGTGGGTCTCCCTCCTCTTACCTGTCTATGCCCTCGGATTGTTGGTTCCTTTGTTCTTCCTGCGGGACCACGCGCTGGCCCTTCGGGGTGAGTCGGTGGCCTTCGGGTTGGACACTCAGACAAGCTGTCCCCTGTTTCCTTATGCGGGGGTCCTCCAGGTCGTTGACTCTATTAGGGGTCTCGGTGGAGTTGTTCTTCCTCGCGGACCGACACCCCTTCTCCTTGCATGCCTCCTCCCTGCCCGGGCCTGCCACCCTTTGGGCGGCCGCCCTGTTGAGAGGGCAGGGCGTTCTTGTAGAATGGGCGTTGAAACGGACTGTGTTCGCCGACCTCGCGGCTTCCTGAGGTGTTCCGGAGGTCGCCTTGTTCGCATCGGGGGTGCCGCGCCAGTTGCCTCTGGACCTCTCCCTCCGGCCTCGCGCTCCGGGGGGGGGTCCGGACGCTTTCATGGTCGCCTGGTACAGGTGGCGGTCGATATCCATCTTTCCGCCACCAGACGCGCTGTTGATGTGCCCAGTCTTCGCGAAGCTGCGGCTGTACCACGGCTGCGTCTGGCTCCTCGCGCCTCTGTGGCCGGCACGGACTTGGTCCGCCCGGTTGCCGCGGTGGTGCCCGGGTCCGGTCCCTCTCCCTGTCTCCGGCTTCCACTTGGGCTAGGTTGGGGTCCTGCGGACCTCTTTGGCCTTCGCATCGTGCTTGTTCATGAGGCACGGTGGCTCCCGGTCCCCGGCCGGGCCCTGACTGACTTCCTGCAGCGTTCCTGGCCGTCTTCTCCTTGGGGGCCTTACGGGTCCCGCTGGAGGTTTTTTACTAGGTGGCTACGGGCCACTCGCCTGCCAGTTGGCTCTCCTTCCTTCGTCCTACGCTCCTTGTTTCACCTCTTCCGTACACGTCGCTTTCCAGTCGACGCTATACGTACCCACTTGTCTGCCGTCCGGGGGGTCTTTGGGTCCGTCGCTGGGCTGGTCGTTCCGCCACGGGAGCTGGATTCCTTCCTGACGGCTGCCTTCCGGGATCGACCGCCTCCGCGCCAGGTCCCTCCGCAGTGGGATCTGGGGCGGGCTCTGGTCCTTCTGGCTTCCCCCACGTATACAAGGGCCGCTACGCCGGTTCCGTTGCTCGGGCGTCCACTCTTCCTTGTCGCTCTGGCCACTGGGGATCGGGTGTCTGCACTAGCAGCATTGTCACGGCCCCGGGACTGCGTGCGATTCTCCCCGTCCTTGCATGGCGTCTCGTTCGCCTCCTCCCCTCCTTTTGTTACCACGCATGGGAGGGAGGCCCCCGTTTTCCAGCCTTTCGCCGTCCAGGCTTTACGGCGTGGGCATCCTCGCCATGTGTTGTGCCCGGTGTCAGCCTTGCACTCCTCTGTTGCGTCTGTGGCGCCGCCTTCGGGTACTGCTGTGTGGGTGTCTCCTCGGACAGGTGGGAGGCTCTCGCAGGTGCAGATGGGCCGCCATGTTTGTCGGACCGTTCGTGCCCGTCACCCTGTTTGTAGGGGTTCTGCGCACGATGTCAGATCCTTTGCTGCCTCCTTCCGGTTCCTGCCACGTCGATCCTTCCCTGCCATCGCCTCAGCGGTTGTGTGGTCTTCTATCAATTCCTTCATCTCCTCCTACCTCTCCGTGTCCAGTGTTCGACCCCCTCGGCCGGTGATTGCTCTCGGGGGTCGTGTTTCCTGGTGCTCTGGCGAAGATCCCTGGTCTTCCCCCTTGTCCCTCGTTCTTTTCCTTTGTTTTCTTTGACAAAGGGGGGGGGGGGGGGTGTATGGGTTTGCAACACTGGATTGCAAGTTTGGGATTATGTATTGTTCCAGTACATAAGTGTTTTTGCCACATTGAAAATTTGTTCTTGTGTTCAGTGTTTTTGTTGGTTTTTGAAGAAAAGGGATTTTGGGTACAGTACCTTTTTGGTTTCAGACAAGTCTATGTTTTTGCATTACTATGAATGACGGGCATGTGTTAAAACTGTTCTTTTTTAGCTACTCCTCAGTTTTTCACTGTTTTATTAAACTCTCTTGTTTACATTGTGTCTTTGTCATTCGTAATTTTGTTTTATGCATTGGTTTTTTTGGTAGGTTGGGCTTGGATGTCCTCCTCCTATTTGTTATGCAGCCTTGACGTTGGATTTGCCAAGACTACTAACAAATTGGGAGGTTTGACGTACCTCCCAACCTACCAAATAGGAAAACCTACTATTTGGTAGTAGTCTTGGTAAATCCAACGTACATAATACCCTCCCTCACGCCGGACCCCTGCCCATCCGCGTTCTTCTGCTGACGTGAGATGTGATGACAAGAGAGGGTCGCTCATGCGCACGTTCGACAGGGATCTGCACATGACGGAACACAGGATGGGCCTTAAGCGGTAACTAAGGTAAACCCCTTTTTCTTCTCTTCTATGCTTTTTTCACCTTCGGTGGTAGTTTTGGTTAATGTACAACGTCTCCTAGAGCAAGATAAGGAGTAGACTCTAGACGTTTTCTTTTTAACCGCGGTTGGAATGACGACATAGCAGTCAAAATAGACAAGTCGTCATTACAATTAGGTTAATAGCCTTGATGTTGGATTTTCCAAGACTACTACCAAATAGTAGGTTTTCCTATTTGGTAGGTTGGGAGGTACGTCAAACCTCCCACTAACGTATCAAGGATTTTGGGTTTAGTATCCAATGACCTCTCTTTGTCAAACTCATTTGCAATATAATCAACTACAGTACAGTATCTTCATTTTCCATGTATTATTCCAACATTCCACTACAATATATTATCATATATTTTGAGAAGACTAAATATAAAGATGTTTAAGCTGACAAAAAAGGTAATTTCGAATCGGGAGAAAAATTACAGTGGTTTACATTCGGTTTACGGTAGAAGCTAAACTATTTACATACATACATACATACATAACATTTTAAGACTGAGTGTTCCACACATAAGTGCAGTTTCAGTCTCTTGTCCTAATGGCGGCGTTCCAGGCAACCCTGTTAAGGGCTGCTTCACTTGTCAAGTTCTTGGATTTGAGATCGGCGCGTATAGTCCGATCCCAGGTCTTCCTCGGTCCACCCCTTGGTGCAGCTCCCTCCACAATCACAGACCTGCATTTTGTCACCCAATTTTGTTCATCCATTCTCTCCACATGTCCATACCATCCCAGTCTACTTGTACGCATCACCTCGCTAATACTCTTTATACCTAAACGTCTCCTCAGCTCAACATTTGTTATTCTATCCTGTAGCCTGGCCCCACACATCCATCTCACCATTCTCATCTCATTACGCTCCATTCTGTTGACATCCTCTACTTTAACGGCCCATGTTTCTGAGGCATACGTCATTGCACTTCTAACACATGAGGCATACACCTTTCCCTTCAGGGGGAGAGGCATTCTTTTCATGGTCAGGATTGGCATCAATTCTCTGAACTTCCCCCAGCCACACCTAATTCTAGCAACAGTGGCAGCCTCGGCCCCACCACCGGCAGAGATGGTATCTCCTAGGTACAAAACTTGTTCACCAGCTCCAAAGACTCATTTCCAAAATTCACAGCCACAGGATCATCACTTAACACAAGCTCGCCTTTGCACACTACGCACTCAAATTTCTCTATTTCTGACTTATCCTTCGGCAGGGGCCCCTTTATTCTACTACAGCGCTTACTCCCATGGTGTACCCAACATCGACAGATGCTACATTGAATTGAGTTAACGCCCACTCCCTTTCCACACACTGCACATGGGTATGCACCGCTCTTTTCCACATTGCCTCGTCTCAAACTACAATGCATAACCTTGGTTTTGTTAATATTGACTCTTAAACCCTTGCTCGCCATGCCCTCTCTCCACTTTCTGAATTTGGCCTCAGCATCCTGCATACTGTCAGCTATTAGGACTAAATCGTCTGCATAAAACAGTTCCAACGGGAGTCCGCCTCTAAAAACTCTAGACAGCGCCTCCAAGACCATAATAAAGAGGAGGGGGCTTAACACTGAACCCTGATGGACTCCAACACGGACTGCGAATTCATCACTCAGTACAACCTTTCACCCTCACCGAACTTCGCGAATCCTCATACATCTTCATTATCACACGCACCAGCCACTCTTCCACACCAAGTTTCCTCATAGCCCACTGTACAACATCTCTAGGTACCCTATCAAAGGCCTTCTCCAGGTCCACAAACACAAAGTAAAGATCCCTGCCTTTTAGTAGGTATCTTTCCTGCATCTGCCTGACTATGAAGATAGCATCGGTTGTACCACGTCCTGGCATAAAACCAAACTGCATATCATCAATAGAGATGCTTTGCCTGATCAAACCCTCAAGGACTCTCTCACAGACCTTCATGATTTGGTCAAGCATTTTCAGGCCCCTATAATTTCCTCTATCTAGCGCATCCCCTTTTCCTTTGTATATATTTACTATTACACTTTTGAGCCAATCCTCTGGGATTTTCTCATCTTTAATAATGGTGTTTATCAACTCAGTGACTAAGTTTACACCAATCTCCCCTGAGGCTTTTATCATCTCAGCGACAATGTCGGAGCAACCTGGAGCTTTACCGTCCTTCATTTTATTGATTGCGTCGCTCACTACAGCTGGTGCTATCAAAGGAGGGGGCCCAGATATTGGTTTTTCGATACTAAGCTGTTCCTTATCCCATTCAAACTCTACATTTAGCAATCGTTCATAGTGTACCTTCCATGCTTCTCTGATTTCATTTTCTGCATACACAATCTTCCCATTATCATCTCTAACACACTGTTCACCTATAATATCCCTACTGTCATTTTTAACTCGCCTAGCTAGGTTGAAGATCCCATTGGGATTGTCAGTGTTACACACTTGTTCGAGGACCAGGTCCTTAATGCGATTTTTAGCATTGTAAATAACTCTTTTGGCAGTTCGTTTAGCTGCCTGGTATTCCTCCCTGCTGCCTCCTTTCTTCCATGCTTTGAAGCATCTCCTTTTCTCTTTCACAGCATGTTCTACCTCATCGTTCCACCACCAAGAGGTCTTATTCCTGGGGTGACCCTTTGTTTTCCCACAGACTTTGTCAGTGGCAGCGATAAGGCTATGCTTAAGAAAGTTCCATTGGCTATTTACATCGTTAGGCCTAGCTTCCTTATTTCTATTCATTTCCTCCAGTTCATTATGAAACCTATCCCTAACTTCCTTGTCCTTCAGCAGCCACACTTTCCTTTTGGGTATGTAAACCTTCTTGCGCTTAGGATCTCTGTATAAGCTCATGTCGCACACAAGTAGCTTATGCTGGGGGATACATTTCTTCGCTCGGGATGACCTTTACATCTCGAACTAGTTTCCAGTCTTTCCTGTTAACCAAGAAGTAATCTATCTGGCTACTGGAGACCCCAGAGTTATATGTGATCAGGTGGCTCTGTCTTTTCTTGAACTTTGTGTTACACACAACCATGTTGAGTGCAACGCAGGACTCCAATATATATTCGCCTTCTAGATTTCTCCTTCCGTAACCAATTCCTCCATGTACCCCCCTCGTATCCATCTGCAGATGCTCCCACGTGACCATTGAGGTCCCCCCCCACGATAGTTATTTCGTTCTCCGAGAGGCCTGAAATGACACTGACGGTGTCATTCCAGAAGTCCTCTTTTATCTCTTTCTGTAAACCAGCCTGTGGGGCATATGCAGATATCACATTCAGAATTCTTTCACCAACTTTCAACTTCAAAACAATCAGCCTTTCACTAACTCTCGTAATCTGAAGCACACTTTCCGCCAGCTCTTCAGCCACCAGAACACCCACTCCTCCTTTCGCTTTATCAGTCTCCACACCATCCAGTATATCCTATATCTTTTCCTCCTTCCGACAATCCACTGTACCCCATGCCTCTTCCAGAGTGTTTCCTGGGTACAGCAGATGTCCACTCGCCTCCTCTCACACATCTCAACCACTTCATTCGCACGCAGATTCAAACTACCAACATTCACACTAGCAAGTCTGAGTTTGTGGGGGGCATTTGTCATTGTCCTGTGCGGTTTTGTTTCATCGGACTTACGTTTATTTTTTTTGATTTTAGTCATAGTTAGGTAGGTTTGGCTGGCAGATGAGCATCAGCCCCCCCCAGAACTCCGGCTCCAGTCTACCCCGGGACCATTCCCAGCACCATCCCCCAAGTGATTACAAGGGGGTAGGATCCAGTGGCCTCGGTACGCCCCACCAGAACCAGCCGCAGGGACGCACCCCGTGCGCGTACACGGCACTACGACTGGCCTGATATTTTTCGCCAAATGACGTTTAATTTTTTTTTTCACACAATACTTAGCTTTCATAGCTCTATATTCTGTATATAAGGTTAATACTGTATCTTTTATAGTTTTGTTAATAGCATTTTTTTTTACACAAAAAAATGAAAGTGATTGGATACTAACGTTTCGGCAAGAATGTTAAGAGCGGGCGTACCGCCATCATTGTTACACTACGTGTACTGGCGTCGGACCTTTGCCATCATATTTGCCATGACATATTGTCATCATCATATATATTGATGGTGTATCGCTGAAAAGGGAGGGAATTGAGTGGAAGCTACCTATACTGCTGTTTGCGGATGATACAGTTCTGATGAGTGATAATGAATGGGAGTTGCAGGGTCTGGTAAATGAGTTTGGAACAGTGTGCGAAAAACGGAATTTGCAGGTAAATGCGGGGAAGAGCAAGGTTATGGTCTTCGAAAGAGGTGAAGTCACAGAGTGTGAGGTGAAGCTGAACGGTCAGGCTATGGAGATTGTCAACTCTTTTAAGTATCTGGGCAGTGTGTTGAGTAAAGATGGGACTATGGATAAAGAAGTGCGAGAGAGGGTACAACAGGGGAAGAGGGTTGTAGGAACGCTAAAAGCAGTAACAAGAAATAGGGTGGTCAGTATGGAAGTGAAGAAGTCCTTGCATGACAGTGTGGTAATCCCAACACTGACTTACGGAAGCGAAGCATGGACGTTGGTTGAGAGACTCAGACCAAGAGTGAGAGCAGTGGAAATGAATTACTTAAGGAGTGCTTGCGGAGTTACATGGAGGGATAGACAGACTAATGAGGAAGTAAGAAGGAGGTGTGGTGTGGAGGTAGATGTGCTGGAAAGTGTGAAAAGGAACAACTTGAGATGGTTCGGCCATATGGAACGTATGGAAAGCGAGAGAATGACTAAGAGGGTGTATGAGAGCGAGGTGGAGGGACAGAGAGGGAGAGGTAGACCGAATGAGAGGTGGAAGGATGGAGTGAGGAAGTACATGAACGAAGGCGGTGCTGGTTGGGGGGAGGGGCGTCGACTGACTGGGGACAGAGGTGCATGGGGGCGGTTCGTTCGTGGCCACCCC
>CM064508.1:1266502-1409603 GCA_032716605.1 Paralithodes platypus | reverse complement strand
AATATGATCAAAGACTATTAGAATATAAAATCAGCATGAGCACAAACTTTATTTCCAGGAGTGTAGTGTGAATGTAGACAGTCTATCGCTAAATGTGGGATTCCTGGGCATCAATAGATTGCAACAGTAACAACTAGCAGCCTTCCTACCCCATCTAACTAGTGTCCTCCGTAGACTTTATTGTTCACCAGACACAGGCTACATCGTATGTCAGGAAGGTTGAAATATAGAACAATACAAATATCAATAGCAATTTGCTATTGGTTAAGAGTCTTTGTTGAAATAATCAGGGTACACCTGACAAAAAACGTATATATACAAATTAGGTTTATGCATGTATATATTTAATACAGAAAGAGTAGTTTAGGCTATAACCAAACACGAATAGTTTAACCTATAAACACTCAGTATGGCAGCCCGATACTGCAGATTTACATAGGCTAATAAATATGAATAAATCATTGCAGCACAACAGGCTAGAGATGAATTAAGGGTTTAGTTGTTCATCCATGGATTTGAATAACTATCTCATTTCTGTATATATATTTAGTTGGTTAATACTGACAGTTGTCCGCAGATAGGTACAGTATAGTATTATGTGAGGTGAGATTGAAATAACACGACGTAAAATACACTATGTGAGGGAGAAAGCGATACACCGGATTATATACATTAAGTGCCGTAATCATTAACATTTCTGAATGGCGTTGTTTATACCATGCCGAACAACACTTAACGAATCAAGTGCTGATATATGAAAAAAATTATGTTATATCACCCAATTGGAGTCCCGGTCATGGAGTGGCGGCGTCTACGCCGTGGGACCACCTCTCGGAGCTGCCGACCCTCCTGGCCGGGGACAAGATCACCGACCAGTGGAGGACAGCCAGCTGCCGACCATGGGGGGGAGCAGTTTCCGGGAGCCAAACTGTCATAACCATCCCCTGCCCCCTCCCTGGGGGCATGAGTCCTGGGAGCGACTTCAGTCGCGCCGGGCAACTACCACATCTCTCACACCACACACACACATTACACTGATTTTCCTGCACCGAGAAATGACTCTCCGGCTGTCATTTCTCGAAGACTCCTTCTAGCCGGAGACATTGAGAGCAACCCAGGACCCACCTACACATACACATGTCCAACTTGCTCAAAACCCATCACTTCGAATCGCCAAACTAAAGGTTCAGTTGTCTGCAATTCATGCGGGAACCTGATCCAGTTCACCTGCACAACACTTGCCTCAAAGAAACACTACACAAACACCTGGACCTGTTCTGCATGCCCCTCCCTTCCCAATCAAATCCCTCTCCTAAAAACACGTCCACCTCTCTTCCCCAACCCACCTCTCCCTCCCATACCATCCACTCCCTCCCCTAAAACCAGTCCACCTCTTCTCCCCAACCCACCTAACCTTCCCATACCATCCACATCCTCAACTCCACACACCACACCCCAACCTAACCCATTCCTACCCTCATTTCCTGCACACTAATCCCCACCCCCACCAACACCTCACCCACCACAATCTTCCCCACCCCCACCATCACCCCCATCCCATCCTCTGCATCAGCATCCAGCATACACCACACACACAACATACAGCGCACTCACAACATTAACATTTTCCAACTAAACATTGATGGCATTAACACAAAGAAACAAGAACTCTCACACTTCATCAAACAACACAACATACACATTGCCATTATACAAGAAACAAAACTCTGCACAACACAAAAAACACCTACATTTCAAGAGTTCACCACCATTTGACAAGACCGGTCCGTCGGCGGTGGCGGTGGCCTCATCACCCTGGTACACAAAGACATAACATATATAGTCACCAGTGGACATACCAAATTCCTTCTCCCCCCAAATGATAACACAACAGAAATACAATCCATTAAAATACGCACTGGCAACACATCCAACAACATAACCATCATAAACACATACATCCCTCCCCAAACATCCCCCACAGTACACAACGAATACAGACCACAACTACAACATATCACAAACACCCCACACATCATCCTGGGTGGTGACTTCAACGCCAAGACGTCGGCCTGGTTTGTCGACAACCCCGATACAGACAGAGGGCTGGTCCTACAACACCAATCAGATAACCTTTACATCCTCAACGACATCCATCAACATACCCATACTCCCCACCAAGCCCTCTACAACCCATCATCTCCAGATATCACCTTTTGCTCCCCAGAACTCGCCCCCACAACATCCTGGAAGGTGGTTAAAACCTTAGGCTCCGACCACCTCCCGATCATTATCACCACCAAGACCAGACTCACCCCAGCTAGCCACAGACACACTTACAATAATTATAAAAGAGCCAACTGGGAAGCTTTCACAAATGAGACAGAACAACACTTTTCACCCTAAACAACGCACCCATCACTAACATCAACAATGCTGTCCACACATTCAACACAACTATCCAAAATGCTGACAAGAAGCACATTCCAAGAGGTTACAGAAAAAGACACATCCCCCAACTTCTCACCAGAAATTCAAAACCTCATCAGACAACGTGACACACTGAAACACTCCCCAGCACCCCACACACAAGACATCACATAACAAATCCAAGCACTCAACACCTAGATCAACAACAAAATACAAGAACAACAAACAATAAACTGGAATAACTTCCTACAAACACTTGATCACAAAACAAACCCCAAAAAACTCTACAAAACACTAAACAGCATCACATTTTCCAACAGCAACACAACACAATCACATGCTGCAATCACAACAACAGACTCTACTCCTTCATGTAAGCAACAAGCAAACACTTTCATTAATAACTTCTCTCATATCAGCCACCTAAAACCCCATAAAGACGACTGATGTGTCATCCGACTTAAGAGACAATTCCCCACAGACCCTGACTATGCACCCTTCACTAACTACCAGACAAAGCACATCATCAACAATCTCAAGCACTCACCCGCCTGTGGCTTAGACAACATAAGCACCATACATCTCAGACACCTGGGACCACAAGACATACAAGCACTCACTAATATATCAAACTACAGTTATTCACACAACACAATACCAGACATCTGGAAGCATGGTATCATCATTAGTTTCCCCAAACCCAACAAAGACCCCATGCTACACTCCTGACACCGCTCTATCACAATCCTCTGCACCCCCTCCAAAGTCATAGAACGCCTTGTACTACAACTTATTACACACGCCTTACCCGTAGCTCCAACACAACATGGCTACAGGCTACTGTACTCCACAAACACTCTTATTACAGACCTTACACAAACAGCTTTTGACGGCATCAACTCAGCCAGACCACACGGATCACTACTTGCCACACTCGACAATAGTAAAGCCTTCGATGCCATTCCCTGCCACAACCTAACAAACAAAATGTACAACACACACATTCACGACTACACAAAAAGGTGGCTGGCCAATTTCCTAGCAGGCAGATGTGCACACATATTTTATGCCGGTCAGTCATCTAGCATCAGAAATTTCCCAAACGGAGTCCCGCAAGGATCCGTCCTGTCACCCGCACTCTTTAGTCTGTACATGCATGATATAAATACACCCAATACACCCCAAATAAATATAGCCTCCTACGCAGACGACATAACACTCACATGCACACACCAAGACCAAGTCAGAGCAACAAGTCTCCTTCAACCCTATCTCAACACATTACATGACTGGTGCACTACAAACAGACTTAATTTAGCCCCAGCCAAATCCACTGCAACCCTCCTCACAAGCTGGACAGGAGATCACGCATACTCCCTGCAGCTCACCATAAACAACATACCCCTAACACACACACTCTCACCCAAAATCCTAGGAGTAACATATGATACTCAAATGACATTCAAACAGCACACCACAAACATTAAAAAGAAACTGACACCCAGACTTAAGGGTACATCACACAGTCAGGAGTGCGAGCTAGTGGGAGTCTAACAGGAGTCACTAGGAGTCGCTAGAATCACTAGGAGTCATCGATTTTCACCGTGAGCGAGTGGGAGTCTAACAAAAGTCGCTAGGAGTCGTTAAAGTCACTAGGAGTCATCGATTTTCACCGCGAATAGACCCGCGAGTCCGAATCGTCCCCTACTCCTAGTGACTCTAGCTCGCACTCCTGACTGTGTGATGTACCCTTTAACGCCCTCAGGTCACTTGCTCACACAAAATTTGGACACAACAAAGAAACCACCACCACAGTTTACAAACAATACATAAGATCAGTCATAGAATACGCAAGCCCGGCCTGGGCTTCTAACCCAGCTGAAACACATCATAAGACCTTACAGTCTATTCAAAATAAAGCCCTAAAAATCATCACAGGCTGCACAGCTACTTCACCTACATCAAGAAACCAAAGTCCTCAAAGTCAAAGGCCATCTGGCCATGAGAGGCACTCAATTCCTGGCCTTCACGAACCAACACCACCAACTACACTACATGGCAACACATCCACAGACACCAAGAAATGTTAAAACAACACCCAGCACTCGCAATCACACACACACATACTATTTTCTCTCCCTCCCTGCCCACCCCAAACCAGCTTCCAGAAGCACATCCATACTCATATCGCTTGCGTTTCATCCACTCACTCATAAACAACACGCAGCTGCAGGCACGACTTCCCGAAATCTATCCTTCTGAATCCTCCCTTCCTCGCGAGGACAGAGTCCACCTGGCCAGGCTAAGATGCAGACACCATCCAGCCCTTCTGAGCTATCAGAAGAGACTAGATGACTCTGACGTCGACTCCTGCCCAGGTTGTAACACAGCACCCCATACTATTAAACACATCATAGAAGACTGTATTTCACACAAACACTTACGCCAACACAATCAACACTCCTTGAGAGCTCTGTGGGAAAGCCCGACCGTGGCCATGGCCATCCTTATGGACTCGGGGCTGTTCGCCCAGGCAGCTTAGGGAACAACAACAACAACAACAACCCAATTTATTACATAGTATCTGGGTTTTGTTTGTTTACCGAAGTATGGTGAAATGGTCTACGGCATGATATTGACGGGCATCTGATCATATTTGATCATTCTAAACACAAATCGAATGCAATACTGTTGACATATTATGGCAACAGCTAGAAACTAAAGAGCAAATAGGTGACGATTGGGAAATAAAAGTCACAAAGTGTTCAAAAGAACAAGATCAAATTTGACACCAATAAAATATGTTAGATGAAAACATATTTAGTATAAGCGACTGAACAAAATATCTTCCTGAGCATGTGTTAAGAGAGGCATTGTATTAACAGTTAGTTTTTCGGTGTTAGGAAGTAGACTGTATGTACAACCGTGAACAGGAGTATATGTGCAATATTTGTATAAATATTTTGATACATTAACAAATTAAACTTATGGTGAAATTGCAACCGGCTGACAAAGTTGGAGCATTTGGACATGTACCGATAAAGACATACAGCACACCTGCTGTTCCTGGCTTGCGGTCTGTTGTAATAGATCCCCTCAAGATACCTGACCAGGAACTCCCGTCTCTCCGAACCGCAGTTGCCATAGACTCCCTATGGGTAACTGGCTATATTCTGGAACTAGACTTGTGTCCTTCATGGGGTGGTTTCATGAAAGTGGCCATGCAGAGTGACGAGTACGAGATGACGAGAATTGTAACTCTACCCTTCATCAATTTGGACCCCTCCAATCCGAGTGCCATCTACACGGCACTATGCTTTGTACAGTCACAATGTGAAAAGCATGACTTGAGAATGTGTGCATTAACATTTGACCAACCCTTGTACATCAAGGCAGCAGAGATTGTAGCTTCTTCGCAAGACCTAGACAAAGTAATCGTCCGTCTAGGTGGGTTTCACCTCCTCATGTCATATCTCGGCAGCATAGGCTACATCATGAATGGAAGTGGATTTGCAGAGCTATGGAGACAGTGTATGCCAAAGGGTCTATCATACATATGCAATCTGGTCATGCATTTTCCCGTTCTCTCCGTGCTCACATTCTTACTGCAGCTGCCCTCATTGGTGTATTAATGGGAACACCTGGCACCTTAGACAGCATAGATAAGGACCACTTAGTGAGTCTTTATGGTGCACTTCTCAACCAGGACAAGAAGGAGACTGATGTAGCCCAAGAGGAGTGTGTCAAACATTTAAGTCAGATAATTTCACAACTCCTTGACCAGGCAGCAGGACAAAGTAGGACAGGGAAACTTTGGGTGCAGTATATCCGACAAGTGGCTCTTCTGCAACATTTCATTCGAGCTGAAAGGACAGGGGACTGGAAGCTCCATCTCACCTGTGTGAGGGAAATGATACCACATTTTCATGCTGCAGGACATCTATCCTATGCCAAATCTGCCAGGTTGTATTTGCAACAGATGGAAGCCCTAGAGCAAACCATGCCAGGAAATGAGTATAGACTCTTCACAGAAAAGGGATACTTCACCATCCGCCGTACTGAGTCATTCTGGGCTGGAAACTTCTCTGATCAGACCATTGAACAGTTCCTGATGCGGCAGCTGAAAACACCTGGAGGAATGACACATGGACGTGGAATCACAGACAGTACATTGGCAAAGTGGGTTCATGCACTTCCTCACTGTGTTCCTATCTGTGATGAACTGGAACAGTTCACTGGAGTACACACTGGTACATCTGAGCAACATAAAGACATACGGCAAAGTACCAGGTCAAGAGACAATAAAGATAGATGCATCTTTGTTGGATGGCTGCAAGCACATCCACCATTTGCTGGATATGAAACTGATCGCCTGGTCTCCCTGTCAATTGGCATCGTCGCTGAATCATCTGTCAATTGTGATAAAGCTGTAGAACTCGGCCTAGCAGCGGCATCCGAAATGAATGGTATGAAGTTCACAGATATCAAGCTACATCGTAATGACAAGGTGAAGACCATTGGTGCCAAAAGTAAGACAGTGAAAATCAGGGGAGAAAACACAGAGGTTAACCCAACGCTACTGTTCAATAGAATCACATGTGTCCTGAATAACAGTGCTGAGATGGAATCGTTCTTTGCTTATGAACTTGCTCCACAGCCACCTTCCCTGTTCAAAGGCGGAGTGATGCGGAAACCAACAAAGAGTTCTCTGGGTCTCCTGCTTAAGTCTTTCACCAAGCAATCCAACCTGCAAGAAAATAGTCTCTTTGTTTTAGATGGTGGTCACCTACTGCAATCAGTTGTTTGGCCACAACCGTCAACCTATGCTAATGTTGTTCAGTCATATATTTCATACATCCAGAAACATTATGGAGCTCATTCGACAGTGGTGTTCGATGGATATGAAAGCACAACTTCGACAAAGGTAGCTGAGCAGAGGCGAAGAGCCCAGAAGTGTACCTCTAGTGACATCATATTTGAAGATGATATGCCAACCACCACAACTCCAGCAGCTTTCTTAGCCAACAGCAGCAATAAGATGAGACTTATACAAACTCTACATGACAAAATGCTCATGGCTGGTATACGTGTCAAGCAGGCAGAAGCAGACGCCGACCACCACAACTCCAGCAGCTTTCTTAGCCAACAGCAGCAATAAGATGAGACTTATACAAACTCTACATGACAAAATGCTCATGGCTGGTATACGTGTCAAGCAGGCAGAAGCAGACGCCGACACCTTGATTGTCTCCACAGCACTAGCAGTAGCAGAGTCAGAAAAGGTGCCAGTTGTTGTCGTTGGTACAGACACAGACTTACTGGTCATGCTAGTTGCTCGGGCAACCCCTTCCACAGACATGTACATGCTATGCCGCAGTAATCCTGTCATAGTCTTCAACATTCATGAAATTCAGCATGGCATAGAGGACACTAGAAATCACCTGATGATTCTTCATGCTGTGACAGGATGTGACACGGTCTCTGCAATATATCGTCAGGGCAAGTGTAAAGCTTTCAATATGATGCACAAGAAACAGGACCATGGCTTGCTGGATACCTTCACAGACAGTGGAAGTACCCATGATGAGGTAAAAAGAGCTGGGGAGGCCTTCATTCTTAAGCTTTATGGGGCCAGCAGTTTTGAATCTCTTGATGACTACCGTTACATCGCATACATATGGGCAATTGGTCACAGTTCTCTGAATTCATCCTTTCAGCTAGAAAGTCTGCCTCCAACTAGTGCTGAGCCAAGCAACATTCATACCGCACCTATCTTACAGTTCAAGAATGGATGGGTAACTATTTACCTCCAACAGAATGGGGCTGGAGATTTCAGGAGGGAACTCTTGCACCTGTAGAGACAGACATTGCTGTTGCACCCGACACTTTGCTGAACATGGTAGCATGTGGGTGCAACCCAGATGGTTGCCGAAGCATGATGTGTAGCTGCAAGAAACTTGGACTCTTTTGTACCTCGATGTGCAGTAAATGCAGTGGCCTCAATTGCAATAATACAGCACCGACACTAACAGATGACAATGATGATGATATTGCCCCAACGTCAGCGGACAATAACATTCAAGATACAGCATCCGACGATGAAGATGATGACTGATGCAAATGAGAAGTATACCAAGTTTGTGCACGTTTTGGATTTCGGGAAGAGTTTGAGCGGTTTTATTGGTACTTGTGTGTTTCAAAATATCTGAATAAGTATTTTATTGGATTCCTTGTGTCTCAAAACATATATTTAGACATTTAAAGTGTGTATTGGGGTTACCTAGTTGCACAGTTATGAGAAAAACATGAAATGGCGGCCATTTTGGACGCCATCTTGGATTACGGACAACGCTCAAGGAGGATTTATGAAGACTTTTAGTATGTTATTCTAGACATATTCCTGAACCTATCTTGAAAAATTCAGCTTGTTACCAGAAATGTCCATGTTAAAACTAATGCTCTTGGCCTAATAGTGGAAGAAGCGATATTAAGGGGAGGCAGACCGTTTGTTTGGTCTATTAATTAATTTATTCATATATTTGTTTAGTTTCCTCCCTAGACCTCCATCAAGCTTAGAAAAATACCCCCTAGACCCCCCTTCAAGATAAATTTGTACATTTTTCGGTAGAAAAATTTCCCGGCCGAAGGCCAGTCCCTCTTAAAATTGCAGGCTCGCTTTCGCTCGCCAGGAAATAATCGACTCTTAATGGCACGAAAGGTCGTAAAATTGACAACGAAATAGGGCGAAAGGTGTTAAAATCGCCAAACTAATGGGCCGAACGTCTTATAATCTCGAAACTAGTGGGGCTAAACATTAGGGAGAAGGGGGTCCAGAAAAACGGTCTCCCTCCCCTTAACCCCTTCACCACTATTACGTAATGTTCATCATATTCTGGTTTCGTTAAGATTATTATCTTTCATTTATAATCTACCAGGAGTCAGGAGTCAGAGTGAAGCTAGGTTGCTTCAAGGTTAGAAGTAGAAGGGTCTAGTGGAGAGCGAAGTTTTGAAGGATGAAGAGTTGGAGAGATTAAAGCTGGTGGGCTGACCACCTTTCTATTTTTCATGTTATGTTGTTGAATTCTGAGAAGCATGCCACGTAGTGTTGGTGAGGAAAGGCCGTTGTTGTTGTTGTAGGTGCGCGATGATGGTTAGTCGTAGATGTAGTTTGGTTCATGGTGTTCTTGTCGGCTTGCTGGTGGTCATTCCGAGGTCGATGTCCTCTTCTCCCTCCTCCAACCCCTCCACATCGACGTCTTCTCCTGTGGTGGAGTCGGAGTACTCAGACGATGCGGAGGAGTTGGTTACCACTGGATCTTGGGTGGCAGGTGCTGGAGTCGAGGCTGCTGCTGGGCCGGCGACATTGACTGGTGATGGCGGTGGTGATGCAGAGACTGTTGTTTGTGGTGGTGGTGGAGGTCTTGAGAGAGGCTTCTGGATGTCCAGTCTCCTTCTCGGGTGGCTTCTTTGCCTCATAGCCTGAGTGGGAATGAGGCTGGGTGGTGCAGATGGTCCTGGAAGAGGTGGAATGATGATGGGAGGGAGGTTATTAGCCTTCAGGAGTGTTGGAAGATACTCCTGAAGCAGCTTGTGATCCCCTTTGCAGAGGGTCACTGCAGTTGTAACAACAACCTGGACCAAGTCCGGTGTTGAACAACTGACTGCTGCTGTGGCTTGGTGGTAGTCCTCCCTCTTACCTCTTCTACGTTAGGAGTCAGAAGAGGTGCCATGTGTGCAGCCACACAACTCGCAGACCCCGCAAACCCACAAATACCACTTGGGAATGCCTCGAGTGTCAAGTTGGACTGTGTGCTGGCACCTGCTTCAACGACTTCCACACTCTAACAAACTTTTGAAGTGGAAGTGACAACAGTGAAAGTGACACTCAAATGTAGGCTAAGAATAATAATATAACTAAGTATAAGTGAAAAGGACACATAAGAAATAATAAGTGCCTTCAATAACAATATGAACAAGTGAAAGTGACACTAAAATATATATTTCTAACAATAAATAAGTGAAAATGACACTCAATAAGCCTAGGCCAGTCAAAGTGACAGTATAATAATAATAAAACTAAGTATAAGTGAAAGAGACACACACAAGTAATAATAAGTGCCTTCATAACAATATGAATAAGTGACAGTGACACTATATATATTATTAGCTTACCTAACAATACATAAAAGGGGAAATGACACTACCAATTATCAAAGTCCAGTGAAAGTGACACTAATAATCATAATAATAATAATAAAACGAAGTAATAAGTGACAGAGACACAAATAAGTTTATATAAATAACTTTATTGAGTGAAAATAACATAATAACTATAATAAATGACAGAATAACCAATAAAACACTATCGAATCGCTTCCTGGCATAATTGCGGGTGGAGCGACGAGTGCAACTGGGTGTCGTAGCCGGGGCCGCGGTTGAGTGTTTGGACGCGCCGAGGTAAATACGCGGCAAAAGTTACCTCCACTTCCATCACCATCACTTCGGAACCAGTTGAGCTAGAGAGCTCTACTCAACGCAATTCTACGCAGGAAGGTAAGGCGCTCATTTCTATATAGGTTTGATTAATGTAGGTAATATATTAAGCGAGATTAGCCTTAGTTTACTTTTGTTGATATTCGACCAGATCGCCCGGATACGAGCTCCGTCATTAGGAGAGCCTGCCCGGGCCAGGAGGGTTAATGGCACGAAAGGTCTTAATATGGGGTGAAAGTTCTTAAAATCGCTAAACTAATGGGGCAAACGTTTTATAATATCAAAAACAATGGGGCTAAACATGAGGGAGAAAGGGGTCAACAAAAAAATCCCTTAAGTGGAGATCTCCCCTTAACCTAAACTGTCAGTTACTTGTGAGTCTCGACACTTACCCCGGAATAGGAAGTAGCTGAATGACTACCAAGTCGGGTGCTTTGATGACTGTTCTGACCTGGTTTAGGGTCCAAAGAGGGGATGCACAGGCCGAGTGGTTAAAAACAAAAAAAAAACAAAAAAAAAAAATAGTAGTGGTAGTAGTAGTAGTAGTAGTAAGTAGTAGTAGTAGTAGTAGTAGTAGTAGTATCTTAGGACAGAGTGTTTTGGGTGTGTATATTAGCCTATATTACTGTTATTATTAGTAGTAGTATTAGTATTATTAGTAGTACTGTAGTGGTGGAGCGGGAAAAGTCAACAATCTCAAGCACTGGTGGGAGCATATATATATCAAATGTAGGCCCAGAAATAGGGTACCATCCAAATGCCAGAAAGTCAATACAAATAGTAAAACCAGAACATTATGAAAATGCGTTTGAAGCTTTCAGAGGTAGTGAAGTGGTAGTAACAAAGGACGGACAGCGTCACCTTGGGGCAGTGATCGGCACTGAAGAGTTAAAAAACAAATACATAGAGGAGGTCAGAGATTTTTTTTTTTTTTTTTTTTTTTTTTATATCTATATTCCAACTACTCCCTCTCGGACATAGGCTGAGAGCCTGTACATTCCACCGCTCAACACGGTGAAGCCCGTGAGGTCTTGTTCCAGTCTGGGGAGTGAGACATGCGAAGCATCCATCATGGCTCGAAGCAGCTCCATCTCTGAAGCGGCTGGTTGCTTCGTTCAAGTGCTTCACCGTCTCACCCTCCAGACTCAGACCCTCGCTCTCAGAACACCACCTATTGAGCAGTGAACTCACTAGGCATTGTCCCCCTGTAACATATTTTGAATATGGGAATATTCATACAGTGTTATTTAATCAGGAAACAATGAGGGTATTTTTTTGGCATTTCGGTGGGCTTTGTGGTAATGCACTGATACTAGGTACAGCACAAATTCAATCCCAATAATATCTTCCCATTGACATATCGGGATTTGAACCCGGGTCCATTGGATTACCAATCCAGTGGCATGACCACTCCACCACACCTCCCCTAAAAGTGGGTAAAAGAAATTGAAAAACTGGCCAATATTGCAAAGACGGAACCACAGGCTGCGTATTCGGCATTCACATATGGGGTCAAACATCGCTGGACCTACTTGATGCGAACCGTTCCAAATGTGAGCATATTACTTCAACCGCTGGAAGATGCCATCAGAGACAAACTCATCCCAGCGTGGGTAAAGTCGCACACCCCGAGTGATACAGAGAGGGAGTTGCTCGCACTGCCTTCTAGGTTGGTAGGGCTGGGAATCATCAACCCAGTGAGTAGGGCGACAACGGAATACCTGAACTTGGTAAAGATAACAGCATCTCTCACTGATTGCATCGTAGCATAAGATTCTGACGGTGAAGAAGAATTTAATGATGCTATTGCACTGAGGTATGATTGGCCGATTGAAGGACTGCCCGATCGATGCGTTTGTGGAACCAACAACGATGCAGACCACTCCATGATATGTAAGAAAGGAGGATTCATCAGCATCAGGCACGATGAAGTAAGAGATGTAACGGCGAACATGCGCAGGGAGGTGTGTAGAGATGTGGTGCGCGAACCATCACTCATTCCCTTGGATGGAGAGATCTTGCAGCACAGGATGGCCAACACATTCAATGAAGCGCGAGTGGACGTTAGTGCATGAGGTTTTTGGACAAATGCACAGCGAGCGTTCTTTGACATAAGAGTATTTGACCCAATGGCCCATAGCTACAGCGAGCTGTTTCTGGATGCTGCACACAAGAGGAACGAACAAGAGAAGGTCAGGGCATACGGGGAAAGGATCTTAAATATCGAACAAGGCAGCTTTACCCCACTAGTCTTCACTACATCTGGAGGGATAGGACCCAGGGCCCAGTGCTTCTATTCAAGGCTTGCAGAGATCATCGCAGAGAAGAAGCAACAGCCCAGGAGCCACGTTGTAGCCTGGATGAGGTGCCGTCTATCTTTCTCATTGCTCAGATCAGCACTACTATGCCTGCGTGGAACAAGACGGTCTGCACCACAACCAGCGACGGTGGCAGAAATGGACTACGAGGCAGCAGTGGCAGAGGGTCGCATAGGGGGGCGACTGGATTGAAGTTGCATGGTGTAGAATAGTAATATCTGATGCTTGTAAAATAAAAAGTATGAACAATATTTAATAAAAAACAATGTAGTAGTAGTAATCCATGATGATGAGTCTGAGTGCTTACCCCGGAATAGGAAGAAGCTGAATGACTACCAAGTCGGACGCTTTGAGGACTGTTCTGACCTGGTTTAGGGTCCAAAGGGGGGATGCACAGGCTGAGTGGTATATAAAAAAAAAAAAAATAGTAGTAGTAGTAGTAGTAATGGTAGTAGTAGTAATATCTTAGGACAGAGTGTTTTGGGTTAGTACATTATATTACTGTAGTACAGTAGTAGTAGTAGTAGTAGTATCTTAGGACAGAGTGTTTTGGGTTAGTACATTATATTACTGTAGTACAGTAGTAGTAGTAGTAGTAGTATCTTAGGACAGAGTGTTTTGGGTTAGTACATTATATTACTGTAGTACAGTAGTAGTAGTAGTAGTAGTATCTTAGGACAGAGTGTTTTGGGTTAGTACATTATATTACTGTAGTACAGTAGTAGTAGTAGTAGTAGATCTTAGGACAGAGTGTTTTGGGTTAGTAGGTACAGTAGTAGTAGTAGTAGTAGTATCTTAGGACAGAGTGTTTTGGGTTAGTACATTATATTAGTAGTAGTAGTAGTAGTAATGGTAGTAGTAGTAATATCTTAGGACAGAGTGTTTTGGGTTAGTACATTATATTACTGTAGTACAGTAGTAGTAGTAGTAGTAGTATCTTAGGACAGAGTGTTTCGGGTTAGTACGTTATATTATATTTGATTAGGTTTATACAGTAATATAATACATTTGTGTCCAGTGTTCCATTAAAGTACACAGGCGTTGTGTACCTAAGATGTGGTGTGTACGGTCGCGCTAATAAGTCAAGTCCCAGCTGTCATTACGTTAGGCTTGCTCTGTGCTTTATTAATGTCTGTCAGATGTTGTAGAGGGTGTGTACGGTCGCGCTAATAAGTCATGTCCCAGCTGTAATTACGTTTGGCTTGCTCTGTGCTGTATTAATGTCTGTCAGATGTTGTAGAGGGTGTGTATGGTTGCACTAATAGGTCATGTCCCAGCTGTCATTATGTTTGGCTTGCTCTGTGCTGTATTAATGTCTGTCAGATGTTGTAGAGGGTGTGTACGGTCACGCTAATAGGTCATGTCACAACTGTCATTACGTTTGGCTTGCTCTGTGCTGTATTAATGTCTGTCAGATGTTGTAGAGGGTGGGTACGGTCGCGCTAATAAGTCATGTCCCAGCTGTCATTACGTTTGGCTTGCTCTGTGCTGTATTAATGTCTGTCAGATGTTGTAGATGGTGTGTACGGTCGCGCTAATAAGTCATGTCCCAGCTGTCATTACGTTTGGCTTGCTTTGTGCCGTATTAATGTCTGTCAGATGTTGAATAGGGGCGGTAAGTGTAGTGCTAATAAGTCATGTCCCAGCTGTCATTACGCTTGGCTTGCTCTTTGCTGTATTAATGTCTGTCAGATGTTGAATAGGGTGGGTAAGTGTAGGAACATGTTTGTATATCTCACTCGATATGAAGAAATGAAGCTTAGATATTGATGATACCAATTATTGATCAAAACATACTTGATGCCGAGACATCACTTATTAGCGCGATTGTACTTGTTATTTTATTATTATCGGGTATTTATTTATAATATTAATCCCTTCTGTACTATACTGTAGGTAGCGCCAACCAACTTGACAATAATATTGATCCCTGACCTCTCTGTAACTCAAAAGGGCCTAGAGCAACCTGGTTGTATATATCCACACCTATTTCCTGGTGGACTCTTCCCAAATTATAGAAACGTCACCCTGATTACTTTCATACATTTCGAGTTATAAGAAGGTAAGGGATCAAGATTATTGTCAAGTTCGCTGGCGCTACCTATAACGACGTCCTTTGAATTATATTCTAGCTACCTACGTACGTACTATTAGACGATGTTATTTAGTTTAAAAAACAAAGCCTCTAGCAATTAACAGGGTTCGAACTATCTCACTCAACCATATTTACGACCACAGATCCTTCTTAAGCTATAAAAAAAAAAAAAAAAAAGCAAGAACAAAATTCAAACGACGTCACCGGTAAAGAAGGGGTTAAGGGGGGTCACCGGCTTTTTTCATCTTTCTCTTCTTCCCTGGGTTGTATCCCTTCGGCCCCATTCAGCCAACTGGTTTGAGACATTTATCCACATCCAGGTGTCGATTTCTTCCTGGCGAGCGACAGCGAGCCAATATTATATGGAGAAATCCGGATTCGCCGAAGACATTTTTCTATCGAAAAATTTACACATTTAGCTTGCTGTCAAAACAAAAATATACTGTACTGTATAATTATATGCTGGCTCGCTACCGCTCACCAGGAAAATATTGACACCTGGATGGGGGTAAACGTCTTAAAACAGTAGGCTGAATGGGGCCGAATAGATACAAGCCAAAAAGAGAGGGAGAGAAAGAGAAAAAAGCGGGGTGGGCTCCCTTAATAGTACTGTATTTGCCCGGGCAACCGAAGCCATTCCAAGGGTTTGGTTGTTGTTGTCGTTGTTCCCCTGGCTGTCTGGCCGAGCGCCCCCACAGAACCCTCCCTGCCTACCACTAATAAAGCCCAGGTGACCGAAGCCACTCCAAGGCGGGGAGCTGAGGAGGGTGCGGAAACGCCCGAGACACCAAAGCCCCACCCAAGGCCCTGTGCCCCTCAGCAATTATGAAGGGAAAGTTGAGGGGCAGGGGTTGGTTGTGGCGGATTGGCTCCCTGGACTGCTCCTCAGTGGTCGGCTGCCTGCTGTCCTCCACTGGATGACTCCGTCTACGACACCTGCCCAGGATGTAACACAGCACCCCATACTATAATAATAATATTAATATGCTGCTATTTTATTTGTTCAAACGCCAATTCTCCAAGTGGATTCACGAGCGCTCATATTATCTTCTAATTTTTTTAAATAAAAAATAAATACATCAAAGTTTATAGTCATCAGTAACTCTATGCTCCCCAGTATCATAAACACATCATAGAACACTGCATTCCACACAATCACTTACGCCAACAACATAATCTACACTCCTTGAGAGCCCTGTGGGAAAGCCCGACTGTGGCCATGGCCTTCCTTAGGGACTCAGGGCTGTTCGACCAGGCAGCTTAGGGAACGACAACTACTGTACAGTAGTATACTCTATTCATACTAGTTAGGCTAAAATATCGTGACCACTAACTTCTATAAATCGTAAACGGCTTGAGTAGTCGAGCTAATATTTCCACCATTTAGGAAGGTTCAATCTGGGAATAGGTGCTAAAACGTACAGCGCATTTGCTCTAGCCCTTTATTTAGTTACAGAGGTTAGGAGTCAGGATTTCTGGCCTACCTAAAATGAATGTGGTATAGTAGTAGTAGTAGTAGTAGTAGTAGTAGTAGTAGTACAGTAGTAGTAATACCGGTAGTAGTCTTTCACCACATCTGGAGGAATGTGACTTAAGCCGGTATCACACGAGCACCTTTTCCCTCAAAATTTATCCTCAACACTGGTCTGGCAGCTTATGAGGTAAACTTTTTACATATTGCTGTCACCTAAATGCATCTATCAGCAGTCTAGTTTCCGATACCAGTGCAAAATATCCCAGAAATGTTGCCAGAAAAATGTTGATCATGGAATGTTGACTATAAAAGCTCTCGTGTGATACCGGCTTCAGAGATCATCACACAGAAGAACCAACAGCCCTGGAGTCAATTAGTGGCCTGGATGAGGTGCCGCCTATCTTTCTCATTGCTCAGATCACCACTACTAAAGCCGGTATCACACGAGAGCTTTTACAGTCAACATTCCATGATCAAAAAATTTCTGATACATTTCTGGAATATTTTACACTGGTATCAGAAACTAGACTGATGGTAGATGAATTTAGGTAACAGAAAAATATTATATGTTGACCTCATAAGCTGCCAGACCCGTGTTGAGGATAAATGTTGAGTGAAAAAGCGCATGTGTGATACCGGCTTATGTCTGCGGGGAACAAGACTGTGTGCACTAAAACCAACGGCAGTTGCAGACACGGATTACTAGGCAGCAGTAGCAGAGTGTCGCATACTGAGGCCACTGGATTGAAGTTGCATGTTATAAAGTACTGTAGTATTCTAAATTTTTATTAATTTCACCACAACACCAAACACCTCCATTGAAATTAGTGAAAGCATATATGTGATCCACCGGGATTCCAACCTGGGTTATCACACACAGATTTTTAAACACTCTAACCATTACAATACCAGGACGGTTAAAGGTATATGCACACGCCTACGACTTATTATCCATTCTCAAATACTGGATATTAACCCCGTCAGACTCATATGACGCAGAGGTTGCCAGATTAGCAATAAGAAATAGTTCTCTCACTCTTATAATTACCTCTCCAAAATTAGTTTTCTGCCCACAGCTAACTCAAAGACAACTGCAGAGGTTGAAGTAACTAAACTAAAGGTTTCTAAATACCCCTGATGGTAACAAAGGCTTTAAGGTATCCCTAATCGGCTCAAAATCGCGTCATATGTCGGAGAGGGTTAATCTTATCATGTAGTAATAGATTAATATCTGATGTTTCATGTTTGTAATAGCTATGCTGTAATGTAAAATGTAATGGATGTAATATTATTCGAAATATAAATAATTTTAAATAAAATCCACGATGATGAGTCTGAGTACAATCGCGCTAATAAGTGATGTCTCGGTAGAGTCGGTACCAAGTATTTTTTGATCAAGTAATTGGTATCATCAATATCAAAGCTTCATTTCATCATATCGAGTGAAATATGCAAACATGTTCCTACACTTACCCACCCTATTCAACATCTGACAGACATTAATACAGCACAGAGCAAGCCATAGGTAATGACAGCTGGGTCATGACTTATTAGCGCTACACTTACCCACCCTATTCAACATCTGACAGACATTAATACAGCACAGAGCAAGCCAAACGTAATGACAGCTGGGACATGACTTATTAGCGCCACCGTACAATCCCCGGAATAGGAAGTCTTCTGCCTTGATGACTGTTCCGACCTTGTCTATGTTCCAGAGGGTGAGAGGGGAATGCACAGGCAAAGTGGTAGTAGAAACCAAAACAGTATTATTATGGTTATTATTCTTATTATTAGTTTTATGTATTTTGTATAAATATTATTATTATTATTCCACACCCAGCCATGGGGTAGTGCATGTATACTGTATAAGTCTATATACATTGTTATTATTAGTTGTAGTAGATTTGTTATTATTATTATTTTTATTCCACAGGTATGCGTTATCGTACGCCTCTAAAGCGTTAGAACTGGACAAGTCATACGTAAAGGGATATTACCGGAGAGCCTCGGCCTACATGTCCCTCGGAAAGTTCAAGTTGGCTTTACGGGATTATGAAACAGTAAGTGGTGTGATTATTATTATTATTATTATTGTTTAGTTTGCCCCTTAGAGCCTCCAGGCTCCCAGACATGCCTCCACTGACCCACTCCACAGTACCACCTCCACTAAGTGGATTATGACCCTTAACACTGAAGGATCAGACTCAGAGCAGTCCCTCACCAGGATGGCAGTTCCACCAATGTTTTGATATTATATTTACCCCAGTGAGTGCCCTGGCTGGAAGCATGCCAAGCACAGGCATGTTCTGAAGATTTGAACCAGCAGAGATGGAGTATTCGTATTTTGTTCTTCGCATTCGAATGCACCCTGAATTCAGGGTATTCGTATTCGTATTAAAATGTTAAAAATAAAAGTAAAAGTATTTGCATTCGTAGTCGAATATTTGGACAAATTATTTGTATTAGTATAATAATCTGGCGAATACAGAGAGAGAGAGAGAGAGCTGTCATCGTTCGTATCTCGTCAGATTCACGAATTTGATACCATAACATATATCTAGTTACTACATTATATAGGTTGATATTCTAATTTGTATTAACTTCACCACAACACCAAACACCTCCAATGAAATTAATGAAAGCACATGTGCGATCCACCAGGATTCGATCCCGGGTTATCACACACAGATTTTTGACACCTTAACCATTACACTACCAAGACGGTTAAAGGTTTATGCACATGCTTACGACTTATTATCCATTCTCGGATACTGGATATTAATCTAATCATGTTCATACTCCCACCGCACTATGGTAGCCAAATGTTTAAGTGAGAGGAAAGAATATTCATGGGGGCACAGATCATATAGACCGGCCTCGCTACGAAATATCCCTGAACCTACTGATAATCTATTTTTTATTAACTTCACTACAACACCAAACACCTCCAATGAATACAGGTAGTGTCTGTTATCAGTCATTAAATAGTTAACCATTGCATAAGCTACGGTACCACACTTAATAGTTATAGTAAAAAAGTTAATTAATTTTACGAAAAGTATTCATGAATGCATTCATGAATACTTTCATAAAGTATTTGTATTCATATTCGACAAGACAGCATTTCCTTATATTTGTATTCGCATTTGTATTCGTAGAAATATGAATTATTCGTATTCGTATTTGAATACTGAGCCCGTGTATTCGCTCCATCCCTGTGAACCATTGGTCCACTGCTCCAGAAGCTGATTGCATCACCTAAGTGGTGGGTGGTGGGGTCGCCGCATCCCTGCGCCAGAGAGAGAAAGCTGACTTGTGCCAGTGGGCTGTGAGAGTAAGACACTAGGGAACCATGGGGCACACCAAAGAGGTGGGTGGTGGGGTCGCTACATTCCTACACCAGATAAATTTGTATGTATAGTATACAAAGGGGAGCTTGTTATCTGAAATGTCGGGTGAACGAAGGGAATTTAACCCTCCCTAAAATCTCCAGCCGGCGCGGGGATTCGAACCCTAGTTAGTGACCATAGCACCCCAGTAGGTCAACCAGACCCGCGCGCTAACCCACTCTGCCACCTCGGACGTTAATAGGATAGTAACCTTAGTTCTCCTTGAAAGAACCAGGTTGATAGTCTCGTGGATATCATCACGTGATGGGTTTCTTAGACTTCACCATCATGACTATTTTACACTATCCCAAACATCAACTCGGGTAGCAGAGTATTTGGGTGGCGGGATTTTTGTGAGGGCATTATGTAATTTTACATATACATTTCAATATACATTGAGCGTATTTATTAATACCAATTTTTCATAGAAATTTAAATTTGTTTGTATTTTTATGTTTTGTTCAAACCCAAGGCCTTCACCTTGGCATTATGTAATGCCCTCGCAAAAATCCCGCCACCCAAATACTCTGCTACCCGAGTTGACGTTTGGGATAGTGTAAAATAGTCATGATGGTGAAGTCTAAGAAACCCATCACGTGATGATATCCACGAGACTATCAACCTGGTTCTTTCAAGGAGGACTAAGGTTACTATCCTATTAACGTCCGAGGTGGCAGAGTGGGTTAGCGCGCGGGTCTGGTTGACCTACTGGGGTGCTATGGTCACTAACCAGGGTTCGAATCCCCGCGCCGGCTGGAGATTTTAGGGAGGGTTAAATTCCCTTCGTTCACCCGACGTGAGGGGGGCGGAGCAGGCGGTTGATTGGTGGGGAGCATTTCCCATTCTCGAGGCTGGTGGTTGTTGTCGTAGAACACGGGGAAGCAGAGGTCGCTCTTGTATTTGTCCAAGGATCAGAGCATGGGAAAATTGGGGTGGCTCTTCTATTTTTCTTGTCTTCTCCTGTTGCTTTCTTGTCTTTATAGGGTCTTGGAGTTGCAAACTGGCTATTCTGCAACTGTTTCTTGGATGGCTCGTCTTCAGACCCGTCATTTCACCACATTCCTCGCACTCTGCCACCTCGGACGTTAACTCCTTCAGACTCATATGACGCTAGAGCGTCATATGGAACTTATGCCAAAAAACTCATATGGACTTATCTACATGGCTCTCTAATAAGTTATATGACGCTCTAGCATCATATGGAGCTCAGTAAGTCCGGTAAGTTAGATGAAAATCTGTCGGTTGGTGGCAACCCCAGGTTTCTCCGACAATTCTAACGGTCAGCAGTGTGGTTTTGACAGTTGTGTGGTGCAGTGTCAATGATACCGGGCTCCCACCTCCGTGGACTTACTGGAACATAATATGTCTGAAGGAGTTAATAGGATAGTAACCTTAGTCCTCCTTGAAAGAACCAGGTTGATAGTCTCGTGGATATCATCACATGATGGGTTTCTTAGACTTCACCATCATGACTATTTTACACTATCCCAAACGTCAACTCGGGTAGCAGAATATTTGGGTGGCGGGATTTTTGCGAGGGCATTACATTATCAATGATCAGATTGAAAGTATTAACTTTGTCATTGAGGGACTAGAGATGGTGGACAAGTTTTGCTACCTGGGTGATACCATCTCTGCCGGTGGTGAGGCTGAGGCCGCCACTATCGCCAGAATAAGATGCGGCTGGGGAAATTTCAGAGAACTGTTGTCACTACTCACCATGAGAAGACTCCCTCTCCCCTTGAAGGGAAAGGTTTACGTTTCAGGTGTTAGAAGCGCAATGACATATGCTTCAGAAACGTGGCCTGTCAAAGCGGATGATATCAACAAAATGGAACATAATGAGATGAGAATGGTGAGATGATGTGTGGTGCCAAACTGCAAGATAGGATATCTAGTGAAGAGCTGAGGGAAAGGTTAGGTATCAAGAGTATTAGTGATGAGATGCGTACTATACTGTAGGTAGCACCAACGTACTTGGCAATATTCTTCACCTCTTAACTTATAACTCAAAATGAATGAAAGCAATCGAGTTGACATTTCTATCATTTGAGAAGAGCTCACCTGGAAATAGGTGTGGATATTTACAGCCAGTTTGTTCTAGGCCCTTTTGTGTTATAAGAAGTTAAGGGGTCAAGATTATTGTTCAGTTCGTTGGCGCTACTGTGACGCACGTCAGCTCCCCAGCGACCACGAGGGGGTAGCGTGTGGCTCCCCATCCTCTTCTCCCCTCTCCCCAGGCACTGTTATGGGCTGTAGGTTATTGATTAAGTTCTAGTTTCTTCCTAGTGCATCATAGTGTCACAGGTAGTCCAGAAATACTCTTTATTTTTACCTGTGACAATGCATTGTATTTTATTCCAGCTGTCATAGATTTAATGTATAAGATGCATTGTGGAGGGAGAGAGAGAATAGCGAGAGCGCGGTGGTAATGTGTGCGTGCGTAGGTATGTGTTGCCTCCCTCACTCGAGGAGTTTTCCCGCTCGCGCGCTTTTCCCGCACCCTTGATTGGCTGGGGGCTCCTGGCGCCTTCTGCAGCCCTGCTGGCTGGTGACGTAGTCGTCTGTGATTGGCGGCCGCGGTCCTGGGACGGTGGTGCGGGCTCCTGTTCTTGTGTCTCCCTCAGAGCTCCTCTTAGTGCTGTAACGCTAACATCCCTTTGCAATCTATCAGCCCACCTCACCCCCCTATTGCGAACTTTCTCTACCACTGCTTACCTTCTTCTCTCTGTATATCCTACTATTAATTAACTGCCCTTCCCCTTGACGTTGATTTCATATATCCGTCACTGTATTATACAGCGAGCTCTCAGAGATATTATATGTACGTAGTTAGGCATTTTGGATCAGAGGGTTATCCATTTTGGCTTGGGGAGGTTTGACATACTCATTGTGTTGCCCCAACCTTATTTTCTTGGGTGTCTGCCAGGTTAGTCGATGATAGACTGGGGAGAGGCTATCAGGTTACAGTTTCCTATGAGCATAGACTTCGTTGAGCCTATGCAACTGTATCGGATACCTGCGGAGGCCTAGGCCATTTTTTTGTCTGTGTACCTTAGAGCCTAGCACTGTGTTGGCGTGAGGGCGTTTGCCTAGTCCACTCAGCACTGTGCTAGCTCGTTAGCTTTTGACTTAGGAGGGTCGCCAGGAGAGAACCAGGTACACGAGACCTGGATCTCTCAAGAGAGCACCCCGTCATTCAATGTAACTAGGCGCACAGACTTGAGAACGACACTAGGCTACCGAGCAGGTGGCTCGGCCCAGGTAGCATAGCCTACGACTCCCCTGCTAGACTTCGTCCAGAGTTTAGACTGCAGAGTTTAGACTGCCGACTGTTTTATAATTACACCTGTGCCAGATAACACCGTATGTCCCTACACTATATATGTTCCCACAGTAATAATACACAGTTCAGAATCCGATACGTACTTCTTAGTTGCATCTGACTTTTGCAGAAGATTCTGGCATGATGCTTTAGGACTTTCTTTGTTTCACTTTCTTTCAGACAGGAGTGACAGTTTACTGATTATTTAACGTAACGTTAATTATCCTTCTAGTTTGCTATTAAATCGTTGCTGCGATTTAATTACGCTATCTATCTTTTTCCTTGTATACTTTAATAAAGTAATCGTATGTTGTATGAGTATAGGCTGCTTCAGTGATCATCAGCCTATAGTGTGCACCTTTTACCGAGTCATAGGATACCTTGTTGTCCAGGCACGACTCAGGGAGGTATAGGTGTTTTGTTTTCCAGTGGTTAAGGCAGGGGTTGGAACTAGTGTTACCGTTGTTGCATTTAGCCTTATCTAGTCCAATGATGAAGAGCCCCGTGTCTTGCAGAACCTGGATCGTAACACTACCTACAATATAGTAGGCTTGGATGGTTTGGACATGTGGAGAGGATGGATGAAGAAAGCTGGGTGAAAAGATTTAAGTCCATGAACATGGAGGGAGCCGCACCAAGGGGCGGACCAAGAAAAACGTGGGATCATGATCTTGAATAAATACTCCGGACAAGCGAGGCAGCTCTGAACAGGGCTGCCTGGAACACCGCCATTAGGACGTGAGACCGGAACCTCACATCTCATCGAGCACTATGTCATGAAATTTATATATGTACTGTTTAGTGATTTTGATAAGTTATTTTGTCTTAAATACTCTGCGGTTCCTTTTTTTATTTATTTATTTTTATTTTTTGCAAGTTTTACATTTTAATATATTTTAGTCCAGCGGAATCGTGAAAGAGCGTGTTGTGACGTCATTATGAAGTTTTTTGGTGGATTCATCATCTCTGAGCTATCCTGAATCAGAATCAGCCGGGTGACAGACTGGCACCCTTGAGGAATTTGTAGTAGAGGAAAAAAACAAAATGGCCGCCCCGATCTCTGATAAATTCTGTTTCGGGCAATATCTTCATTTCTAAGACACTTACAAACGTAAATTTGATGTCTACTATTATGTTTTCAGGGTCAATGAATCCATTAATGATAATATTAACCCTTATTTAGAGGGCTAGGTGGTCTATTTGACCGTAGCGCCCAGCGGGGTGTTTTTACCCTAAATAGGGTTGTTTACGTGATCATTTTCATGCCTAAATAAGACCCAGAGCGTAAAACAAGTATCTATCCCTGAAAGGGCATAAACAGAGCTTTCCAATGAAACCCCAACCATCCTTGTACGACCACTGGTTCTCTTGCAACGATCGCGCAACACGAGTGCAAAAACCATGTAATTAGGTACTTTCCCTACATAATTCCCTGTGTAGCAAGTGCAAGAGGGTGGAGGAGGGTGGGATTCATGTCAGTAGGTCCGCCGCGGTGGTCTGGAGCAGTCATACGCTTGCTACGCGCCTCCCACCACTCATCTCTCTCTCTCAGCAACATTACGTGGTGAAAATGGCACACGACATAAGTTGTGAACTGCCACTTAGTCATATTTATTTCACACGACATAAGTTGCGCGCCGCCAATTAAGGGTTAAAGGTGTACAAATAATTCTTGTATCATAATTTCAAGATAGTCACCATTAATATATGAATAATTGTTATTTTCCAGTTCCACTGATCCCTTCAAATAAAATATTGAATTCATAATACCCTCCAGAAGAACTGACTGTCCATCGCAACTTAAACATCAATTGAGAAAACTAGTATATGGTTTGAAATGTACACATTTGAGGCAAACAAATATTAACTCTATTGGCACGACTGTAGCACGCGTTCTCAACAATGTTCTACACAATATTCAATCTTCGTCATCTTCGTCCTGGTTCATAGCTACTGCCTTCGTCTGTTCATTACAACAATCTGATCCAGCATTACAATTGCAAAACATTGAACATGATATCTTTGCTGCCACACAACCACACCTGCCAGTGGAACATGGCTGGGTGCTGGTGCATCCACACTTGCTCAGCTGCAGAATGTTGACAAGTGCAGCAGGCACATCATATTTTGGAAGTGTGGTTGGAGGCAGTGCACTATCTTCACCTTCTTGCCATCCATACTGAATGACATCCAAATTCGGAGGGTGTGCCTGAATAGCCAAATTCCATATCATGACTTGATGATGAGCGCGATGTACATGCTGAATAAAGGCCTCGCGCGATGGAGGCAATGATTTCAGTTTTGGAGCAGAGGTAATCTTGGAGTTGGCCATATTAGACTTCCACATTGCATACCTATGTGTGTTCATATCACCTTCCACTTTTGACCCATAACATGGAGCAATGAATGTAGTTGCCTCACATATCATCTTTTCTTCATTTGCTTCCAGTTCACCAAGTAAGGCTGGGTGATGTCCAGCCATTAGTACCTTCAAGGCTGTAGCTTTTCCTATTCCAAACAAATAAGACATAGTATCACATCCAGTCAGAGCATGTACAGCAGGCAGGTATTTAGTGACGTGTTTGTGTTTCAATGCAGTTTCACGAATGTCTATGTTCACCCTCCCAGCACTTGGACTCTCCATACTAACATTCACAGTCATCTTTTCTTTTAGGTAGAAATGAATCAGCAGAACAAAGGCATCTGTATCATCACTGATCACTTTGATATGTGAGTCCCAACTAACATTTGATACAATTTGAGCTAAGTGGTGGACGATGATGACATCCGCTTCCTCATGAAGTGTTTTCAAATCTTGTCTCTGGATAGTGGAATTGTTCCATATTTGTATTGGTGTAGGATCTTTTCCAGTGATAACCAGTTTGGTCTGGTTGTTCACTATGTGGGTAATCAGATACTGACAGATTAAATCAATGAGTTGTACTTTGTTGTAGACTACATTGAGGACCACTTTTTGTGCTGGAAGTGGTATATGTAAGTTGAGTTGATGTTTTCGACTTGCATCATGACCTGCACGACTGGATCTTGTCATTTGTTTTGTGCTAGTTTTGATGTACCTGTCGAAAATCAAATACACATCACAACACTCAAGGTGGTACTTGATGGTCCTCATGAAGTTCATCACATAATCCTCAATGTTACCATTTGTGGGCCAGTGCACAGTCCATAACATGGCACATCCGTCGATGATGACAGCATCTGAAACACCTAGGGTTCGACTTGATTGCTCAACTTGGAGTTTCTTCTTCAAAACTGCTTTTGACTGAGCCCGCATTGCACCACTCTCATCAAACAAGGATGCTGGCACAGGGGATAGTTCATAGGAGAGGACTTCCTTGATATCAATATCCCTGTGTTGTTGGAGACATACGACTCGGGTGTATGTCAATTCCATGTCATACACAGGCTTTCCATTCAACTTGATGGTCTTTTTGGTTGAAGGCATCAAAGTCACCTTTTTGGTTAGTGTTTTGTTGAAGCTTGTTGGCCATCCAGACTCAAATTCTTTCATCTGTTGTCATCCAATCTTGAGAGACTCATCAACGTTTACCTTCTCTGTTGCATGAAGACCTGTGACGATGTTAAGGAGGCCAGGTGGGTGAGTGTCAGTTGCCAGAAGATCGATATAACTTGCTAGCGCATTTTGAATCTTCTGACGATCAGATGAGTCACTTGCAATCCTTCCTGGCATCTCTTTTTTGTGAGTTGTGACGATCTTGTTCTTTTGCTTGACTTTCATTGCCATTAGATCACCACGTAGCTGACTGCAGATATGCAGGCTCAGAGCCCATATTGTGACAGCCGATGGTTTCAGAGTCAATCCTGTGAGTCTGCCAGATTCATGGCCATATCTCATAAATGTTGACTCTATAAACATATCCGACCATATGGCATTCCATGTGCCTGGGTTGTGACGCATAACGTGTTTACCATTCATGAACTCTTTAAGAAGATTGGCTGGCAGACGCTCCATGGATCGAAGATAATACAGACCATACCTTGCATAATTACAATGACTGGCAGCAAAGAAGTAGGGAATCATATTATTATTTATTTATTTATTAGTTTCTCTGCAACTGCCCACAGATGGATGCCATCAGTGGATGCCATCCTGAAAGTATGATTCAAGTGTTATGTGTACACCTTTAATACTATCATCAATGGATTCCTTGACCCTGAAAACATAATAGTAGACATAAAAATTACGTTTGTAAGTGCATTAGAAATGAAGATATTGCCCGAAACAGAATTTATCAGAGATCGGGGCGGCCATTTTGTTTTTTGCCTCTACTACAAATTCCTCAAGGGTGCCAGTCTGTCACCCGGCTGATTCTGATTCAGAATAGCTCAGAGATGATGAATCTACCAAAAAACATCATAATGACGTCACAACACGCTTTGACTGGAAATGGCCATTTAGGCGAGCGATAGTGAGCCTTTCCTTTTTTTTTTTTTTTTTAGGAATCGATTTTGGGGGAGCGATAGCGAGCCTTTTTGTTTTTGTTTTTCTTAGGAATCGATTTTAGGCGTGCGATAGCGAGCCTTTGATAGTTCCTGCAATTGTCTACTGTAAACAAAAAACTAACACAAAAGCTCGCTATCGCTCGCTTAAAATCGTCTGGATAGTGAAGCCAATCCTAAAAAGTCTAGGCTCGCTATCGCTCGCCTATGATGTTCCATAAAGCTATTATTGCCATGGAGGACAACACCAAAACTATAAATGGATCATTTATAAAAATTAGAAAGAGAATAGGAGATAGGACAGAGCCCTGAGGAACACCAGAGTTTATAGGGTGAGGAAGTGAACAATGGCCGTCCACAACCGTGGCTATGGAACGGCCGGAAAGGAAATTAGAGACAAAGGCACAGATGGAGGGATAGAAACCGAAGGAGGGTAGTTTAGAAATTAAAGATTTATGCCAGACTCTATCGAAGGTTTTCGATATGTCTAGTGCAATAGAAAAAGTCTCACCGAAGTCCCGAAAGGAGGATGACCAAGAGTTAGTAAGATATGAAAGAAGATCACCAGTAGAGCGACCCTTAAGGAAGCCATACTGGCGATCTGAGAGCAGATTATGAGAAGAGAAATGCTTAAGAAATTTGGAAGCAAGAATAGTTTCAAAAACTTTAGAAAGACAAGAGATAAGAGCAATTGGACGATAGTTGGAGGGTTGAGAGCGGTCACCCTTCTTTGGGACAGGTTGAATGTGAGCAAACTTCCAGCATGAAGGGAAGACGTTAGAGGATAGACAGAGACGAAAGAGTTTGCCTAGGCAGGGAGTCAGCACGGAAGCACAGTTTTTGAGAACAACAGGAGGAACACCGTCCGGACCGTATGTCTTATTAGTGTTAAGCCCAGAGAGGGTAGAAAGTACATCTTTAGAAGAGATTAGGATATTAGGCATAAGTAAGAGAGAGGAGGGCGGAGAGGGAGGAATAGCACCGGAATCATCCAAGGTGGAGTTTCTAGCAAAAGTTTGAGCGAAGAGTTTAGCTTTGTCAGAGGAAGAAGTGATGGTTGTGCCATCAGAGTGGGAAAGGGGAGGGAAAGACGAGGAAGAGAAATTGTTGGAGAGGTTTTTGGCTAGATGCCAGAAAGCTTGGGAAGAGCTAGAGTTGGATAGTTCAGTGCATTTATTATTGATGAAAGAGTGTTTGGCAAGTCTATACCCTAATTTGTCCATTTTTCGGCAGGTTTTTTTTTTTTTTTAGAATTGATTTTAGGCGAGCGAGAGCGAGCCTTTTTTTCATGGGAATCGATTTTAGGCGAGCGATAGCGAGCCTTGAATTTTGTTTGTTTTGTTTGTTTAGGAATCAATTCTAGGCGAGCGACAGAGAGCATTTTTGTTTTTGTTTTTCTTAGGAAACGATTTTAGGCAAGCGATAGCGAGCTTTAAAAAAAAAAACCCACATTAAAGCTCGCTAGCTCACTTAAAATCGTCTGGATAGTGAAGCCAATCCTAAAAAGTCTAGGCTCGCTATCGCTCGCCTATGATGTTCCATAAAGCTATTATTGCCGTGGAGGACAACACCAAAACTGTGGCTCAGTCTATTGATCTACAAGCTATGGGTTAGTCTATGCCCTAATTTGTATATTTTTCGTTATTTTTTTATTTTTTTTTTTTTGGATCAAATTTTAGCGAGCGATTGCGATTTTTTGTTTTAAAGCAATTTTAGGTGAGCAGTAGCGAGCCTTGTTTTTCTTCATAGGAGAACGCATATCAATAGTGGCTAATCCAGTAGTACCAATAATACAATTTAAAGTTAAATCCAATTATGTTAAAAGGGTTAAAAGTGATCAAGTGAAAATAGATGTGAATCTAGAGAGAAAAAAATAGAAACCGTCACCCACACAGTGCCATCACTCCCACCGCGGCCGCCATAGTGCTTCCCTCCACACGACACCCTCCCCCTAGCCCGAACTAGTACTGAACTAATCATTCAAATACATGGCTAGATACACAAATAATAAACAAACTTCCCAGCCCTCCTGACGATGTATTTTGGCCCACAAAAAACCTATCATACAGCCTAAAAGATAACTTTTAAACAGCCGTACGTTGAAATACTATTACCAATAAAATTACCTCCCTCCACCTCCTCCCCTGTCGACCTTGACACCCGACACACCACTCGTCCAAGCCGCCACCACCCCGGCTCCCTCAGGTTCCTCCACACACAGCTTCTTGCATCACAGTACTCCACAATCTCCACCTCGATATATAAATCAGTAAAGAAAAAGAGAAAATAAGGAAAATAAGATAAACTACGGTCAAAGATGGATACCAATACATGTACTAAATGCAAGGTAAAGTCCGAGGACCAAAATGCCAAATGTGAAGAATGTAAATTGCTATTTCATCTGCAATGCATGGGCAAGCACAACAAAGGAAAAAAAGGACTAACATGTGTAAATTGCTTCAATAAATTAAATGAGCTTAAACTAAAGAAAATGCTGAAAGGCGCCCCTGTTATGCTACAAGAAGAATTTACTGATGTAATGGAGAAAATTGGCCAGAAAGTCCAAATGGCCTTGCTAAATGAAAATATTTCACCCCATTCTGACGAGAAAACACAGTCACCAACAAATTTAACATCAAACTCGCGATTCATAGATCTTAGTTACTGGCTGTCCCACTACAGTGATACATTGTCACCTGTGTGCGCACACTCCCCCACACGCACAAATACCCACAACCCTCAGCCCCCTACACCCCCACGTAACTCTCAACCTCACACCACCCCACGTGACTCTCAACCTCAATTGCCCCCACATTGCCCTTCACAATCAACCACTCCCCAGCAAGTTACCTCTCAGCCACCTCCGCCCCCTCCACCCTCTATCTGCCCAACCGAGGCCCTTATGTCACCCCAAACCACCAACCAGGCAGGACTTTATTTTGTACTCAACTCCCCCGAGCAACAACAACGCAAGAAGAATGAAGGGGATAGCCCTCAAAATCAAAACCAACTGCCATCTACCACAACCACGGCAGTACAGGGTGCTCCAACCACAACCAATACAGCTTCACCTGTATGCAGATATCACCTGAAAAGAATGTGCCACTTTGGACCAAAAGGTGACCTTCATGGAGTAAAATGCAGATTTGAGCACCCCAAAATTTGCAACATTATGATCAGAGATGGCAAATGCAGATTTGGTGAAAACTGCAAATACCACCACCCACCCCTCTGCCAGTCATCACTAGAGAGTAAGAAATGCTCAGATTTCCATATCAAGGGGACTTGGAGGATAGCCAGAAACAACACAAATGCTAACCAAAAAAAAATCTCCAGTTTTGCGAGGACGAGACAGAGGAAGAAGACACTATGGGAAACGGCAGAACAAGATGAACAAAGTGCGAGAATTGGAAGAACAAATAGCCCAGCAAGAGTACCTCCTGTCCTCCCGAGCGTGGCACAAGGATGTGCTCTACGAACAGCACCAAATATCCCCCGAGGACTACTAGGTACACATAGTAGCCCCTCCTCCGTCTTGTTTGCAAACATCCAAGGTCTTAAAAATAGAACTACAAACAAAGTACCATTTATTAGGGGCCTGCTAGAAGAAGGAAACGCTATATTTGCGGCTCTCACAGAACCCCACATTAAAGATCAGGCAGATAGTGAAGTATGGATTCCTGGTTATAACCTACATAGGGCGGACAGAACGCATAGCACTCGTGGAGGTGTAGCCTTGTACATTCATGACTCGCTAATATCTACTGAATTTCTAAATAACAGTAACTAAGTAGTAGAAATACTTGGAGTTAAAATGGAATCCCTAAACCTAGCAGTTATTGTTACATACAGACCTCCTGACTCATCCTTAGAAGAATTCAAAACCCAGCTCAACATGATAAAATCAGAAGTGGAAGCCCTGGGAAACCCAACACCAAATATTATGTGGTTAGTTAGGAGATTTTAACCTTCCAAACATCAAGTGGAGGCAACTAGAAGACCAAGTAGTGTCAATAAACGCCAGAGAAGCAAATGCAAGAGAACTATTTGAACTTTGCGACTTTTTTAGTCTTAACCAGCATATTACCGAACCCACACATGAAAACAATATCTTAGACCTTGTCTTCACTAATAATGACAACCTAGTTCACAGTGTTAAAGGGCATAGCTCGCCAAAAATCTCATTCTGTTTTTGTCACTCTTCAAAGCATGTTAATTTGACATATAATGCACATGTGCTTTGATTTTGTATAATTTTTACCCTAAAATAGAAAACAAATTCACAATAGATATTTCCATTTTGAGGGGGGGTGAAGGGCCACCTTTGAAAACACAGCCAAAATTAAGGCCAGTTCACAGTGGTTCACAAGTTAGCCTGGATTTGTTTTACAGACTAACCAATGCTACACTCATTCCAGCTCCAATTCTTGCTAATTAGCTTATATTCTATGGATGACTCCAGATTTACCTTCACCTTTGTCAATTGTACCCACCTACAGCCTTGGACAGTTGATAATAAATATCCAAGAGATAAATAAATAACCAGTTCGGTCTCAGGTTACCAAAACTAAAAACAAAATAGTCCTAGATCCATTCTCAAAAGTTGCTAGAATGTCGCTAGATAGTGAAATACTGGCAACAATATATATAATAATACCATGATCTCTCTAATATTGTTCAATATCGCTAATATTCCTAAAATAAAACTAGAATTCATGTCACTGGATGCAAGAAAATGCTATTAGATCGAAGTAAATTCCTCCAGATCTAGCAATACATATGCTACATTGGCACTACTGTTTGTTCAAAAGATTAGCCCTTTGAAATGACCGCTATGGGTAAGTTTATATTGTAGGGTTACCGCCAGGTGTTAGCATCTAGACGCCATCTTGACTCCGCTATACTAGTATGTTATAACATAATACTTTGTTGTTTCTGCTTTTCACACAAGGTTAATAATAATAATAATAATAATAATATTTATTCAGTTAGCAATTTACAGAGTTGGTACCACATAGTACATAGTATGTTACAAATATGACATGTACCAGCCTTGCATAATTCCAACTAAGGATAGCCCAATAAGGCCGTTAGGCGTATTTCCATTGGGGTCCTTGTGGGATTAGGTTAGCTGGGGAAAAATGGGGAAGATAAAGAAATAGATACTTTAGAGAAAGTATTTCTAGGGGGTTATTTTAAGATACCTTACATCCTATAGTAAATATCAGTAATCAGTAATCATTTCAGTTTGGTTTGTTTATCTCTTATGTCGCATTTAGTAGTAGACATAAGCTTGGTGCTCCCTTCTCGCAGCTGTCCGGTTCAGGTGTTCCTTCAGGCTACGTCTGAAGGAATACAGTGTTCTCTTTTCACGGACTGACTGTTAGGTGACAGGTTATACAGTCAACCCCCAATAAGACCGAGAGATAGGTTCCCAGCAAAGTTAGGTCAAAGCGAATTTGAGCCCTAAATACAGTATAGGCCTACTGTACTACCGGTCATGGTAATAAACGATTATAACTTCTCATTCATCCTACTCAATTCGTGGTGATCGAATTACTAATATATATACACACACACACACACATAAGGTATGCAAACCTATGCATGTAAAGTATCTTCACAGTAAAACCTACTTCCTTACTTGATTACATATTGTAACATAGCACAAATTAACGAGTCGTGATTTAACTGATTTTGGTTCAAATTATAGGCATATGGCCTGATTTAACGTTTTCTATAACAACGCAAACAGCAACGTTTTCTTTAAAATAGCATTTATGAGAGACTTTGAAATATTTAAATTAATTAGAAGCATAGCAATACGAATTATTCTCCCTAATTTACACTATATCACACATAATAGTAATTGGTGCTTACACAACATCAGAATGCATCTGTGAACGAAGTCTTAATGGAATATGTCACGACGAAATGACCGAGAATGATGTACGTAGAATTCGAGCAAGGCAAAAGTCTGGTGGCCGTTGGCAACACGGCTGTGAATAGTACCATACATAGGATAAATTACCTAGACACCAGCGAGAATCGAAATCCCAATTCAATTGTATTATTTCCGGCTATATGGACAATTTAGGTTATTTCCAATGTTCTCTATTTTAATTTAGTAATATATGAATCATTATGTGATATAGGTAAGACATCCCTTCGTTTTCCATGGGCCTATTATTGGGAAACATATTAGATAAAGTGGCACATTTATCACTCGTCAGTTTGTTCACCATGTTTCGCTTCGTCTCTTATACTATCGTACGGTAAGATAACTTTTAAATAAACTCCTGACCTCTCAGTTTTACCTAATTTATCGTGTATGTACTTAAAATATATAGTAAGAATATTCAGATATGCAAACATAGTTGTATGCACAGTTCATTCATGTATTAAATTAAAATTGCACTCTGCTATTATCGATCGATCAGTGACAGGCCCTTCCCTCCCAGTTCAGTTGTTTGGCGGGAAGCTTGGCCTTTACAACGGCGCCTCGCTTCATTGACGAAACACGTGCCTTCTTCCTTTCCTCACAATTCACAGCCACCTCCCTTTCTTCTCTATTGGTCCTATTATACTGTCTGATGGCATAATGGGTTTCCAAATGTAAGGATCTAAACAAATGTAGGGATATATTTCTTCCTGTTTTTGTTTTTTTGTGGCTTTCCCTAAAAGAGAGGAAGCTGATACAAAGGCGTGGCTGGAATAGGAATACCCGGCCGACCCCCATAAGAAGAAGAAGACAGATGAGCCGATTCCCAAATACAATTGTATTTTTCCCGGCTATATGGATTATTTAGGTTATATCCAATGTTCTCTACTTTCATTTACTAATATATGAATCTTTATGTGATAGGTAAGATATCCCTTCGTTTTCCATGGGGCTATTATTGGGAAACATATTATAGAAACTGGCACCTCCACAACTAGACAAGGAAAATTAGTTTGACTGAGGGTGGTATTTTGAAAATATAGGTATTCACGGTACTACGCTGACGTCACTATAACCCCTGTGACGTCACGAAATTCACCTCCCCTAAAACACAAAATTGCATATATCTATATATATATTAGAACCCAGCCACCTAATATTTTACATAGGAGTATGGTGTACATTGACTGACGATTCTGGTGATACCCGAGTCAAAATATTGGACGAGCTATGCTCTTTAACATATCGGACACAACATACTCAGATCATAAATTAATTGAGATCAAAACAACCCTAGCATGTGTACAGAACACCTCAGAAACTAGATAAAAAACTGGTCCATTCAGCAAATTTAACTTCAATAGTAAAAATATTAGATGGGAAGAAGTAAACCAAGAAATGGAGGAAATAGACTGGGAAGATTTAATGAACAATCGGACACCATCAGAATGCCTAGTCCTATTAACGGAAACCATGACCCAAATCTGTAGCCACCACATACCAGAAAGACAAACAAGACGAAGAAGCAAACAAGAACGGGAAAGAAGGAAGCTGTACAGAAGAAGAAAATTACTAACACAAAGACGCACACAACAAAATTTACAGGAAAGACAAAAGATCAAAATAGATAGAGAAATTATGGAAATTGAACAACGACTAAGAATCTCCTATGAGCTACAACAAATGGAAGAGGAGAGCAAAGCTATTGCAAACATAAAGGAAAACTCCAAGTACTTCTTTTCATATGCTAAACATATTACTAAAACCACATCAAACATCGGCCCACTAATTAAAGTTGATGGGTCATTCACAGGGGACAAAAAGGAAATTAGTGAACTATTACGTCTACAGTATGAAAAAGCCTTCAGTAAGCCTGACGAAACAAAAGCAATCAGAGACCAACATGAATTTTTCATGAATAATCCCCCCACGGAAACCCCCCAGATTCTGGACATTAATTTCGGACCAAAAGATATAGCAGAAGCCATCGCCAACATGCCATCCTACTCGGCACCAGGCCCGGACTCGTGGAGTTCAATCCAAATAAAGAAATGTAATGAAAACCTCTCAACACCCCTGACTATTATGTGGAGAAGGAGTCTAGACACTGGAGAAATACCGGATAGTTTGAAAAACGCAATAATTGCCCCTTTGCATAAAGGAGGGAGTAAAGCACTACCAAAAAACTATCGCCCAGTAGCTCTGACTTCTCACATCATTAAAAAATTTGAGCGAGTCCTGCGAGGCAAAATCTCAACATTTATGGAAAAAAATGAACTACACAACATTGGTCAACATGGGTTCAGAGCAGGAAGATCAGGTCTCTCGCAACTATTGGAACACTACGACAGAATTCTTAAATCCCTAGAAGAAAAGAAAAACGTGGACGTCATCTACACTGATTTTGCTAAGGCATTTGATAAATGTGATCACGGTATTATTGCACACAAACTTAAAGCAAAAGGGATAACAGGTAAAATCGGAAGGTGGATGTACAACTTCCTCGTGAACCGAAAACAATCAGTAGCAGTAAGCCAAGTAACATCTGAGCCTTCAGACGTCAAAAGCTCAGTTCCCCAAGGAACAGTACTAGCGCTCCTTCTTTTCCTCATTCTAATAAGTGACATAGATACCAACACAAGACACAGTACAGTATCCTCCTTTGCGGATGACACAAAACTGAGTATGATAGTGAAGACACAGGAAGACATGGGCCGGCTGCAAGAGGACATAAATAAGGTGTTCCAGTGGACCAGGGAAAATAACATGCAGTTCAATGAAGACAAATTTCAATTAATACGATACGGATATGAGGATTTCGTTAAAGAGAACACAAGTTACATAACAGAATCCAATCACATAATAGAACATAAAGACAATGTGAAAGACCTTGGGGTGATAATGTCTGAAAATATGGGATTCAAAGAACATAACCAGGTCAAAGTTGCAGCTGCGAAACGGCTAACAGGTTGGATTTTACGTACATTTAAAACTCGCGGTGAATTGCCTATAATAACACTCTTCAAATCCCTGGTGCTACCGCGGCTAGAATACTGTAACGTATTAACATCCCCATACAAAGCAGGTGAAATTAAGGACTTAGAAAGTGTACAAAGGAACTTCACCTCGCACATAAAATCAGTAAAACAGTTACACTATTGGGATCGTTTAAAATCACTAAAGCTGTATTCGTTGGAACGTAGAAGGGAACGATACTTAATAATATATACGTGGAAAATCGCAGAGGGTTTTGTACCAAATCTACATACCCCAATAGCAATGAACTTCAGTGATAGGAGAGGCTGGGAATGCGATATCCCCAAGATGAAAAATCGGGGTGCTATGGGCTCTCTGCGAGAGGGCTGGTTATCACATAGAGGAGCACGTCTCTTCAACAAACTCCCGCGGCGAGTAAGAGACATGAGAGGTGTCTCGTTAGACAGCTTCAAGAGAGCTCTCGATGTCGAACTACAAAAAGTGTCAGACAATCCCATCTTCACAAGGGTGCGCTCCACCTCCTCGAATAGTCTGCTGCACCAATTCTCAAACAACAACGAAGGGCAGTGCGCTCTTTGTTGCCACTAGCAAGAGTGGTGAACTCCACATAGGTGACATAGGTAGGTAATTTTAGGTGAGCGATAGCGAGCCTTTCCTTTTTTTTATTTTTAGGAATCAATTCTAGGCGAGCGATAGCGAGCCTTTTTGTTTTTGTTTTTCTTAGGAATCGATTTTAGGCAAGCGATAGCGAGCTTTTAAAAAAAAAAACGCACACAAAAGCTCGCTATCGCTCGCTTAAAATCGTCTAGATAGTGAAGCCAATCCTAAAATGTCTAGGCTCGCTATCGCTCGCCTATGATGTTCCATAAAGCTATTATTGCCGTGGAGGACAACACCGAAACTGTGGCTCAGTCTATTGATCTACAAGCTATGGGTTAGTCTATACCCTAATTTGTACATTTTTCGGTAAGGATGTAGTTTTCGGGCGTACTGCCGGCCTTGCTTACACTACTCGCACACTCGCGTTCATGTACCCGTCTATATTTACTGCCATGGAATATAATAATAGGTTGAGGGGGGGCTTTCCCCTCCTCTCCCCCAATGATGTATTGTCATCATCATATATATTGCCAGCAGAGGGCAAATTAAAGTGTAAAACTTGCAAACTAAACAATCAAAACTGAGACAAAAACAATATAAAGTCAAATTAACTTATCAAAATTGTTATGTGGAAACAACGATTACTAAAATAACATTTATAAAATAAAAGAACACAATCCACAGTCAAAAAAACAAATAAAAAAAACAAATCCAGTCGCAAAACAGTCAAAACATAACCGCGAGCGCACGACCTATGTAAACATGACGACCATACTCCCAGATACTACATCCTTCCCCATTTTCTCTCTATCTATCTATTGCTAGACGCCTAAAGCCGGTATCACACGAGAGCTATGTTTGGTCAACATTAGATCATCAACATTTTTCTGGCAACATTTCTGGGCTATTTTACACTGGTATGAGTGGTATCGGAAACTAGACTGATGGTAGATGAATTTACTGTAGGTGACCGAAATATTATAACTGTTGACCTCATAAGCTGCCAGACCAGTGTTGAGGATAAATGTTGAGGGAAAAAGCACTCGTGTGATATGAGCTTTACTCTGCGTTTTTTAATGTGGCCATGCACAAAATGCCCTCAAAGCGAATCTGTCCTCTGTTAGAAGAACAACCCATCTCAGTTTATTTAGGACTTAAAGGATTGACCACTCAACTTAGGGTTCGTCCGACTCCGAGGCCCTCTATGTATCTTTTTAGCGCTATTCTTCTACTTCTACAATGGTACAACTAAACAAGACAAGATAGATAGGGAAGGGCAGGAGGTGAACAAATCTAGGAAGGCGAAGACACGCAGACATTTCACGCCATTTCTTTTATTTATAAAGAATTATTATTTTGCTTAAGCGTTGCTTCCACATAGCGATTTTGATAAATTAGTTTGTCTTTTTACTGTGTTCGTCAAAGTTTTGGTTTGTTTATTTTGCAAGATTTACATTATAATTATCAGTTCAGCCGGACTACAGGAGCTCCACAGCAGAGCTCTTATAGGGCAGGGCCGAAGGATGAGGCAAGAACTGCTACACTGCAGCACCAACCAAGACGTGATCAAGGGCCAAGAATTAAATTATAATGTAAAACTTGCAAAGTAACCAAACCAAAACTTGGATGAACACAGTAAAAAGACAAAACAACTTATCAAAATCACTATGTGGGAACAACGCTTAAGCAAAATAATTATTATTTATAAATAAAAGAACACAATCAATATCAGGACTAAGGTAGAAAAAATCACAGCGAGATGCCGAAAAAATGCACTACTGAGGGGTATCAAGTCAGCTTGACCGCACCAGCGACGAAATAAATGGAGAATGCTTGTGAATAGTTGAGTGATAACACGGTCGTTGGTAGAGGAGGTCGGGTGCCAGTTGGACTAGATAATAGTCTGTCAGGCGCCTGGCCCGGGAAACTGGTAGTTTCTTTATTCATACAGTACAGAATTTAGTAAAATTTACCAGAACGTCCCGGACTTCCCAAATTGACTAATTCTCTGAACGTGACGATAGTGCATTGTTATGTGTGCGATTAGTTTGCTTGAGAAGCAGATTAACTTTCTCATGTAGTAATGTACACCCTATGTGGTGGATTGTGTTCTTTTATTTATAAATTATTATTTTGCTTAACCCTCTCCGACATATGACGCGATTTTGAGCCTATTAGAGATACTTTAAAGCCTTTGTTACCATCAGGGGTATTTATAAACCTTTAGTTTAGTTACTTCAACCTCTGCAGTTGTCTTTGAGTTAGCTGTGGACAGAAAACTAATTTTGGAGAGGTAATTATAAGAGTGAGAGAACTCTATTTTTTATTGCTATTCTGGCAACCTCTGCTTCATATGTGCGTGAAAGGGTTAAGCGTTGTTTCCACATAGCGATTTTGATAAGTTGTTTTGTCTTTTTACTGTGTTCGTCCAAGTTTTGGTTTGTTTATTTTACAAGTTTTACATTATGATATATAAAGGGTACGCCTGGATTTGAGGTGGGCGGGCATTGTGGTGTGCTCCGCTGCATGTCTGCCTGCTGAGACTGGAACCTCTGTGGGAGGTCTGGGGCCGGGGTAGTGCTGGAGGCCCCTATGTGATCCTTGGTCTCTGGGTCTTCTCCTGGGTGACCTAGATGTGATTTTTTTTTTTTTTTTTTTTTTACTATATTGTGTTGTCCCTGTTTGGTCTCTGTCTGGAGTCGGCCACCTCCGGCTTTTGGGTACTGTATGCGCCTGAGTATACTGTCTAGGCCTACAGACATACATTTTAATTAACCCGTACTGTACTGTAGGATACAGTCCTCAGCAGTCCCAAGCAATGTGGCAAAAATGGCTGGAGAGACCACCTATCCACCTCCAACACTGGCTCTGTCACCCTTCAGTGCGTCTCATATAAGCTGAGAAGTGTTGCCAACACGGGAGCAGTGCTCAAAAGGCCGTGGTAACTGGTACAGGGTTGTACAGGTAGTTGCAAGGAAGGTACATTACTGACGGATATATACGTCGCTGGGACTGGGGGTTACTTTTTTTTTTTTTTTTTCTATGTGAATGAGGGAGACAAAAGGCATAACTGCCTGCAGCGAGTGCCTCCCACAGATTTCAAAGAGTGACAGGGCCGAAATCAAGGGACGTTCGAGCTAAAATGCCTGGACACACGGAGTTTGAAGCAATTTAAGTCATAGGAAAAGGGAAAGACTGATTCTGGGAGAGAGCTCCAGAGCTCAGCAGTTGAATAGAAGAAAGTCTGAGAATAGCGTTTCACTCTTGGGTTGGAGAGTTGCACAGAGTAGGGGTGGGATTGTGTTGCAAGGTGGGTACTATGTACCCTATGTAGAGGAGGTGGTATACACTGGGAAAGCTCTGATTATTGTAGTAGCGATAGAATAGTGACGTATATACTGACGTATATATACGGTGCTGGGATTGGAGGGGAAAAGTTCTTTTGTCTTTATATCAGGCTGGGAAATTAACCCTAATGCTGGGGTCACACATTCACGTATATCGCTCCCGTGCTTTGAAAGGAAGGGCACTGAGCTGGTGCTTCCTGAAGAATTCAGCACACCCCGTTCTGTCAAGCTGGCCTGGTCCTTGTATTGGCCTGCCTGGTGTACCCGCATGTTTAGCCAGGAGCTCAAGTAGCACCTGCTTGTGGAACTTCCGCAGGGACTTGTACTTCTTGGCTCCTGGAGTCCTCAGACGGTAGATGTTGTAGGCATTGAGGATCGACATATCTACCGTATGCAGGATAAACTTCTTGTACCACCTGCAAGATGTTCGCAGGCAGTCGATGAAGCCCATCTGCATGTCGGACTTGTCAACGAGGCGCATGTTGATGTTATAATCCAGGACAGCAGCTGGTTTTTGGACGGGGTTCTTGGTTATTCGGTCCACCTTCCCTGTGGCGACCATCTGGGCCTTGTGGCATGTGATGAGGAGGTTGACCTTGCGCTGGTCATGCCAGTGAATGGAGAGGATGGGGCCACTCTTCTTGTGGAAGATGTCCGCCTTCTTCATCTTGGTTGGGTAGCCTGGCATGCCCTTCCTTTTGCCCTTGACTGTGCCGACAGTTCCGGTCTTGTGGTCATGGAGGTACTTGGTCAGGAGAGGCGACGTGTAATAATGATCTGTGTAGAGGATGTGGTTATTATTGAAGTGCCTCTCCATCATCTTCTTCACTACAGCGCCACCAAAACCAATGAGAGGGTCAGTCACAACTTCTCCAGCCTTGCCGCTGTAGACTATAAAGTCTAGCACATACCCCGTCAAGCAGTCGCAGAGGACGAAGAGCTTGATGCCGAAGCGGTGTCTCTTGGACGGGATATACTGTCGGAAGTGCAGCCTACCACGGAACAGGACCAGAGACTCGTCGAGGCACATCTTCTGGAAAGGAATCAGGTATGTGGTGAACCGATGACGTATCATGTCATACAGCTTCCTGATCTTCCATAATGAGTCGGGAAGGTGGACTGCCATGTTGTTTGTCAGGTGGAGATAGGAGAGGATGTCGAAGTACCTGTCCCTGGACATGTATTTGCCAAATGATGGAGTAGTTATGATGTCGCCAGTGATCCAGTAGTCAGCCAGAACGTGCTTCCTTATATGAGTCATCAGCATTGTGAGTGCCAAGAACACATATAGTTCTGCCACAGTGAGAGCTCTCCATGCCACCATCTTGGCACTGGTCTTCCTCCCAAGAAAGTTGGCACAGATAGCATGGTGGTGATTTGTCTCTTTGATGAGGTATTCCATGACTTCATTGTCATAGAAGCCACAGAAAAGTTCACTGGGGGTAGCATCTGGGCCACAGGGATATGCTGGTGACACCCCAGAACCCATCTGTACCTCGTCAAAGGCAGGACAATCTGGCTCAAAATCAGCTCCATCTGTCCACACAAACAGGTCGGATGCTGATGCTCGAGGTCGTGCTGCAGCAGGCACACGCCCTGGACGCCCTGGCACACGCCCTTGGCCACGCGGACGTCCAGGCAGACGCCCTGCATGCCCACGCCCAGGCCCAGGCCCAGGGGCAGCGGCGTCGGCAGGCTGACCATGTCCACGACCTCGCCCTCTCCCTCGATTTGTCGGCACATCCTCTTCCTCTTCCTGTTCCTGTTCCTCTTCCTCTTCCTCCTCAGGCGACGTCAGGTCATCTGGGGCAATGTTGGGGTCGTCAGCATCCTCTTCAGGAGACAATTCTGGTGAAGAAGTGACCGGGCGTCGGCGGTGTGGGGCGCGGGAGGCTGCGGGAGCTTCAAGAATGGGAGGCCTCGGGAGTTGGGCTCCTTTTGCGGCGAGCCGAGGGCTTTTCAGCAGGAAATAATGCTCTGCGGTGAGTTGAGGCCTGTGGCACATCACCAATACCACTTGAAGAGGCCCTTTGGTCATCCTGAACGAGAGATGAAGGCGAGGGCTGTGGGTGACCCACGCGGCGTCCCGTGTCAAGGCGTCGGGACAATGGAATGCGGGTGGTTGCTAGGCCAGGGTCGGCGTCATTATCGCTATCTTCAGCTTCCCTATGCTTTTCTGCGGCTGCCCTGCGTGCTTTTTTAGCTGCACTTTTGATCAATGATTGTTTGTAGAAATATTTGCCCACTTTCAAGGGCGTACGGGCAGGCAAAGGGGAAGGTCCTGGGGTAGGGCTAGGGCTAGGCATAGGCTGACCTAGCAAAGATGGCAAGGGGGTAGGCCTAGGTTCTAGCACACTGGGAAGCTCAATGGCACCTTCCTGAAACACTTCCACATCAGGATCATCACTACTGTCTCCCCCCTCAAATAAATTGACATTATCGTCGTCTCCAAAGCCCACGAAATCGTCTTCACTTTCACTTATAAATTGTACCTTGTCCACCAAGCTTTCGCCACTGCTCTCTTCATCACTTTCAAAAAGTTGTCGCTGTATAGCGCTATCACTCAACAAACGCTTAACTTTCTTTTGTTGAGCTCTCTTCTCGGTTGGAACAGGCGTTGAAGTTGCGAGTGGGGTAGCACTGGGGCCCGCGGGAGGTTGCAACGAATCGGACACGTCGGAATTTTTTTTTTCAGTATTACTCGCTATGGCGGCCACGTACGAACTGATAACACTAGTAGTTGAGGCTTGGTGGCGCTGCGGTCGCTCCTACCATGCCAAAATTGGCCGCGCACATTTTGAAGCACGCTTTCAAGCACAAGGATTTTAAAATGACACCCGGGTTCCGGCCCTTTTGTTTTGGTGTCATTTTAAAATGACACTCGGGCTGGAAGGGTTAAGGTGTCAATTTTATCCTGGCGAGCGATAGCGAGCCTGTAATATAAGAGGAGCCGGCCTTCGGCCGGGACATTTTTCTACTGAAAAATGTACAAATATATCTTGAAAGGGACTCAAGGGGGTGTAATTTTAAGCTTGATGGAGGTCTAGGGAACAAACTAAATACCTCCCCTTAAGTAAACATACTGGAAGTTCAAATTAGGCGCCAGTATTAGGCTAAGTTTATATATCTTTATAAAAGATATGTACTATTTTGTATTAAGTTTCTATGGGTTTATTATCCATAAATATATCGGGTTTTCATTATAATCAATCCGGTATATCCTTTTAGTTAGTTAAATGACTCATTGGTGGAATATAACTGCGCATGCGTCATTCTCAGAACTGGCGGGTTCATCGCCACAAACCTGAGACTCGCTTTACCTACGACCTCAAGAACATCTCCTTCTAGCCGCTCCAATACAACCACCTGTTTCCCGCTAAGTCATCCTAATTCTTATTTCTTAGTGGCCACTATATCTTCCATCTATTCCTACCACTATCATTGAGCTATCTATCCCTATCAACTAATAAAAGTAAGTTAACTCTTGTGAGTTTATAGGTATATTCCGCTTTGTTTACTATCGAATTCTCAAAATATGGTCCTTCGTAACCTCTGCATTTTGCCTTATGCTATCTTTTCTTCTTTGTCTTTTCTTTCTTCTGCTTTCCTGTTGTCTACTATTTCCTGGCTATTCCTTCTTTCTGTTCCCTATTTCCTCTTCCCTGGTGTCCCCTGTGGGCTTGAGAGATCGTGTTTGTTGTCTGAGGCCTCATTTCCGCCGGGTCCCGCTTATTTTGCCCGATCATATGAGCCGCCGCCATGTATTTCCAACTGGCGCCTTTGGCGGGGGGGTTGGGGAGGACTTTAACCGGGTGGTAAGTCGGTCTCTTCATCGCTACCCCAAGCCTATTAGGAAGGTCTCTATATTAGGTCATAGCTACGTCCGGGAGGTCTATGTAGATAAGCCTGCCTTCCACCCATTTTTGGAGGTTTAATTAGGAAATTTTCCCAAGGGGGTGCTAGGGTGGACAATATCAAGTCCTCTGCAGCCTGGGAGAGCCACGTCTGATACCAACCGAACCTGACCTTCTTAGTCTTGGGAGGAAACGATATCCATCCCGAGACTGATATACGCTCTGTCGCCAACGCCATCCAGGACCTCGCTAAAGAGATTGAATCAATCTCAGGGGCCTGTAAAAGAATAGGCCTGGAGGCGAGACCGCCGCCCCGCGGTCTGACGGAAGAGCGATACAACAGTATCAGGAACGGGGTCAATCGCTGGCTAAAGAAAGTACTGCCTTTCACTAAGTCCCACTACCAGTCCATGGAAGTGTGGGACGGAGACTACAGTGAAGACGGCGTACATCTTACATATGATGGCAGCGAAGACCTGTTCAAGAGGGTCGTGGCTTCTACCCAGGAGCACTTCACAAAGCTGGGAGATGTTCAGGCTTTAAGGGACCAGTCGGATGAGGAATGGGAGGCGGGTACTTTCTCTATGGTAGATTTGAGTAATAATTAGGTGGTAGGCTATAGGCTATGTATGATTTGCAACAATTAAATTAATGTAAAGTATAATTATAAAGGTTATATTGAATTTGTTCGGTCTTAACTAAATTTAAAGGGGGTAATTACCACAAATTTTTGTTGGTACCATTAGATTTTGGGCTAGCCTAGTTTATTATAGGTTTACAATTTAAATTGGCTTGTTATACACCCTTTTGGCCTCCCTTCCATAGTGTACTCTAACAATATTTTGCCGCATATTATGTAAGGTTTACCATTTAAATTTAAGTGTGGAGATCCTTATGCGTTGTCCGTTTACTTTTATTATTGCGTTCCGCGTCATATTTCCCGCTTAATTTGCCCTACCCCGACATCACACATTTAATAAATTATTACGTTTGAGTCGGGGTTCCCTATATCTTGCCTTTATTGGCGTCAGCTAACTTTCTGAGTGCGCTCTACGTCCATATAGGTAAGATATAGTAATATTCTATTCTATTTCCTGTGTATTGCCATCATGCCGTTGACACTGTCCCAGTACAAGCCATGCAGATAATGATGCGATTGAGGCTAAATTGGTTTCGGTATTAAGACAGCTCGAAGATTTAAATTTATGTCGCCGCAAAATGGAAACGCTCTATGAAGATGACGCCGAGTATTTCGCGGACATAGAAACAGACGTGGACTATATAGAGTGTCTTGATAAAGTTATTATCCTCCTCAAAGGTAAGCTAAAACACAAGGAGCCAAATCGTGCTGCAGTTAACAAAAATGCCGGTATAAGATTGCCGAAAATAACCCTTCCTGTGTTTGACAGTGATCCCACTCTATGGTTGGGATTCTTGGATATGTTTCACTGTAGTGTCCACAGCAATGCAAAGCTCAGTGACATCCAAAAATTCACCTACTTAAGAGGTCAACTGAATGGCGAGGCAAAACAACTCATTGAAGGTTTCGCAATTGAGGGAGCCAGCTACCAAACAGTGGTTGCCCTTCTAAAGAAAATCTATGGGCACAGGGATAGAATTAAGGCGGCACATAATTATAACTAACCTTACTACTTTGAATCCTCCCTCTTACAATGTCGAGGAACTAAAGGGGTTCTATGCTAGTTTTGAAAGTACACTGAGGTCAATAGAGACCCTACAAATTACCCTTAATGAAGCTAGTGTTGTAATTCTCATGAATAAATTGCCATCCCCACTAAAGGAAACATTAAAGAGAAATTTGGGTGAAGAAGGTCTGGACCTAGAAAGGTTTGTCCAGGCTTACCAGACAGAAGTGTTTAACATGGAAAGTGTAGCAGAACGGACTACACCACACATACCAGTTGCTTCAGCATCCTTTGCGGTGCAGGAGGCCTCGGTGCGAAGGTAGAGTTGCAAGTTGTGTGAAGGGGCACATGCATGGTTTAAGTGTCTCAAATTCAAAACCAGTGCTCTGAAAGTAATACGCGCAAAACAACTCAACCTTTGCACCGGGTGCTTATCTTCAACCCACGGGAGCAATGGTTGTGTGAACCCTGACATCCGCAGCTGCAAATTCTGTCAAAACAGACACTACCATATCCTCTGTCAGTCCAGTTCTCAATGGGACGGTGCAAAGAAGGAGCAAAAACCTCAACAGGTAACAAAGACCAAGACGCAAACTACCACGATGTCTGTGTCGTCAAAGAAGACTAGTATTATCCTCCCAACTGTTATGCTGCCAACAGTTAAGGAATCAAGAGGAACAGTCAAGATGAGAACACTGCTGGATTAGTGCTCACAGCGCACCTTCATTTTGAATTCCGCTCTAGACTCGATCTATTATATAAAAGTGGGTAATGAAGAGCTAGAGTTGCGAGGGTTTACCGGAGCATGTGAGAGCAGAAAGTACCCAGTAGTGTCCTTCAAATACAAGCTCCGGGGCAGAAACTATCCTCTACAAGCAGTTGTGGTAGAAACTCTCCCGGATCACAAAGGATCAGAATGCCTTGAAGCTGACATGAGAGTTTTGCGAAACAAGGGTTACAAATTAGCTGATCCTCTAATGACACAGACATCTCGACTGGACTTGTTGGTTGGTGCCGATTATTATTATGACTTAGTGCGGCCAGGGTACAAAAAGGAGGGTGACATAATTCTCCTACCCACGTAATTCGGCTATACACTAAGTGGCTTCTACCATAACGACAAGTATATAAAGACGCGAACAATACTCGAACAGTGCTCACAGAGGTAATTTGTTCTGCGGTCATCATTGCCACACTACATGTGTACCAGCAAGGGTCAAGAAAATGTGCATCTCCATGGTTTCACTGGTGAAGTTGAATCCATATGTCGTGGAGATTTCCTATGTATATAGAAGGAAGGTATGTCACATCAAGGCTGTAGTTGTTGATAAACTTCCCAGTTTCTATGTAGCATCAGAGATTCAACCACAATTGAACTATCTCAGGAGCAAGGGTTTTAAACTGGCTGATGATCAACTCTCTGCTAACAATGGAACTATGCTACTGGTCGGAGCTGATTATTACTATGACCTGGTGAACCCTAGATATCAGCGGATAGGTAAGCCGATATTACTCCCCACAATACAAGGGTATGCCATTTCCGGATCCTATGCTACTTCTTCTCAAGACACAAAAGTGGAGGTAGTTAATTCCTTAAAGTAGCAGTAAGCCCCATAGACAAATATGTTAGGACTACTGTTCCTGGTAATCCATCCACTGATATAGATAAGCTATGGGACTTAGATAATATTGGAATTGACCCTCATGAACTTGATCGGGAGTCTAAGCTAGCATTGAGCTCGTACAAAGAAACTGTAACGTATGATTCTGGCAAGCGTCAGTATGTGGTAAAGCTTTCTTGGAATGAAAATAAGAGTAAATTGCCTACGAACTTCAATTTAGCAGTTTGTCAAGGATCAAAAATATTGTGAGACTTATCTGACAGTACTTGAAGAGGAGGTACAACGTGGGTTTATTGAAAGGGTAGATCCCTTGATCGTCACTGCGAAGTCCACAGCAAGATGCCCAATCTACGTGACTGCGGGTCGTGCAACGGACGCTTTGGTACGACAATCTTCGAGAACGAGAGCGAGACGAACTGCAGGTTCTGTGTCCAGCGGGCAGAACAAGAAGAGAAGCTAAGAATGGCTCTCCAATTAATTGATGAGTTAATTTGCAGAGTTAATACCCTTGAAGATTTCCTGAGCGCAAACGTCAGAAATTAAGCCTTCCTGCCAGCAACAAGACACAGGGATTCAGAATTGCCAAGGTCAGATGTAGCGCCTCCTCAGACCTCAACCAACACCCAGACCTCTGACAATACCCCAACCGTCGTTCCTGACGAAGATCATTTTCAGCCCGCAAGAAATAGTGTACGTCCAGGTACTGCTACCAAGAAGGTCATCCCTATAACAATGTGTCAAAACCGTTTCCAAATTCTCGCTACCGATGAAGAAGAAGAAACAGAGGAAGTACGGCTTGTGGGGGACTTCATGGTACGCGGCCAGCTCAAGGAGTTCCGCACCTGGTCACCCAGGACCAGAAAGCGATTCTGTATCCCGGGTGGCGGCGTGGACGATGCCGTTGCTGCTGTGGACGAGGTGACCAGGCTGGCCCCCACAAACACAACCTATGTCATACATGTCGGATCAAATGACGTCCAGCACACACGATCACAAGAACTCTTGAACAAATACAAGCAGCTTATCAAGACGTACCAGGAAAAATCTAGTAGGATCATCATCTCAGGCATCATTTCTCAGATTAACGCAAAGAATCTCTTCTGGTCCACAGCCACGAATATAAATCGTCAACTCGCCAACATCTGTAGGGAAGAGAACATCGGCTTTTTCAACACTTGGGATAATTTCTACCACGATCAACATTTGTTCTCAAGAGACGGTGTCCACCTAAACCCGGTAGGAGCTGCCCGGTTTGGTCGTCTGCTGAATGATGCCGTAAAGAACCTTCATTAAAAAAGGCCAGCACTCGTCAGAATGGGAGGACAACTTAAATCTCAGAAGAAATACAAACCCAAGACAAGCATAATCATCAAATACATGTCGTGAGTATCAAATGATACATAGAACCATATCTCTAAAGGTCTTCTACTTGAACGCTCGAAGTATACGCAATACATTTTCAGAACTAGAGGAACTCGTGTTTACAGAAAATGTTGATGTAATCGGCATAACAGAATCTTGGCTAAATACGGAAGACAGAGACTTTTTAGCAGAGTATTCACTTCCCAGCTATGTAATGTTTGAGAAAAGCAGAGTTAATAAAAATAGAGGTGGCGTAATATTTTTCATCAAAGACAGTCTTAGCCCAATTCTCTTGTCAAAACCTCAAATACTAAATATTGTTTCCTCTTATGTGCTAATAAAAATTAATAAAGGAACAAAAATAATCCTAGCATTAATATACAGGCCCCCAGCTCAATCAGTGCAAACTGACCAAAAAATGTACAAGCAAATTGCAGAAATAAGTAACATACACGATACTATAATTTTTGGCAACTTTAATTTACCAGTGACCAAGTGGGGCGACACTCTTACTTCACACTCCGGACACGATCTGTTTGCCAACCTACAAGAAAGCTCCCTCCATCAATTTGTTCAATCTCCAACCCGCGGTAATAATGTTCTTGACCTTGTACTTGCAACAAAAGAAGACTTGATCGATAACGTGACTGTTGGTGATGAATTCTGCAATAGTGACCACTGTACGATCACTTTCAGTATAAAATTTAATAGCAATAAAATCAATACCAGCAATGAGAAAGTTCCAAATTTCAAGCGAGTAAATTTCCATAAACTCGGAACAAAATTTAAAGAAGCTAATTGGAGTTTTCTAAACAATAATGAGATAAACCAATCATGGACAATTTTCACAGAAATTTACACGAACGCATTACGCGAGTGCATACCATAAAAAAACAGATCTGCACATAATAACAAACCTAAATGGTGGAATAGAGAAATAACTGAATGTCTACTCGCTAAAAAGAATGCTCACGAGAGATTAAAAACCTCCGATAATGATGAAAATAGACAGGCCTTCAGAGATCTACGACTTAAATCCAAAAGGTTAGTTAACCCTCCTTGCCCGGGCAGGCTCTCAAAATGACAGGGTGGGCTACCCGGGCGATCTGGCCGAAAAACGTCTAGGCCTAGGCTACCGTATTTTTGTTTAGTTTAACCCGTGGAGCCCCGGCTAGTTTTGTAATGTTTGCGCACCAGAACCCGGGCGGTTTTCAAAAAATGGTTTTATTCCAGAAACAATAGCGAATGGGTTAGGAATGAAGGAAAAACCACGAAAAACCGCTCAAAAAGCTTAAAAAATGGTCCTACAGAGCCCCCGAAAACGGATTTTACAAGAGTAAAAAATTGAAGGCAATTATCCCAAAAAACAGGTTATTGCACGCTCGCGCGCACGCACGTGGACTTTGAGAGTTTTCAACCATCGGCACGGTTGCGTGGGATACGTACACAGTTCCCATACAAATCTGAACCCTCTTGAGTGGCTACACCTGAGGTTACGGTCGGCGCAATTAGGGCGACGCGTCAGGCGCGTCTCTGGGGCTGTGCGTTACATACATCGCCGACGCGTCAGACGCGTCGCTGGGGCTGTACGGGTTAACTGCTAGAAATTTCCCACGCATCTATAAATGTAGTGCGGTTTCCAATCTGTAGACTGGCGTTGAGTAGAGCTCTCTATGTCAACTGGTTCAGTTGTGATGACGATTTCAGTGGAGAGCACTTGCAGGCGATGTTAGCAATATGACGATCTTTTCACTACTGAAACAACGACATACAGACATGCAATAACAAACGAGTCTTCTCTTTCTTGTTTTCGGAGGTGCGGTGACGTAACGATCGGCTTTGTTTACATGCGTCGGACGCACGGCGTTCAGACCAAGTTGAATAGGCTTTCAAGCTTACAGATTTTAAAATGACATCTGGGCTCCTGCCCTTAGTTCGTGGTGTCATTTTAAAATGACAACCGGGCCAGGAGGGTTAAACAAAGTAAAAACACTTTGGAGTTACATGTTGCTAATCAAAGCAAGATTAATCCAAAAGAATTCTACAGTTACATCAGGAAGAAGAAAGTGGTGACTTCAACGATTGGTCCGGACCCTTGGTAGATGAAAATGGAGATTTTACCAATGAAGATGCCAAAATAAGTAATACTCTCAACAACTTCTTTGCATCAGTCTTTACATCAGAAGACCTAAGTGACATCCCTACAGTACCGCCAGTACAGACAAACAATTTGGAAGTTCTTAAAAATATCAACATTACTGAGGCAGAGCTACTGAGATGTTTAGATAACCTCAATGAAAGCAAATCACCTGGACCCGATACAATTTCTCCTAGAGTTCTTAAAGAAGCTAAATGCGAGCTCTCCAAAGACCAAACGCTGATCTTTAACCAATCCTTGGAAACCGGCGAAATACCTGACGAGTGGAAGCTTGCGAACATAACACCAATTTTTAAAAAAGGTAGAAAATCTTTGCCTAGCAATTATCGTCCAATCAGCTTGACCTCAGTAGTATGCAAAATGCTAGAAACAATAATAAGAAACAGACTCTTTAATAACTTGGAGGAAAATAATATACTAAAAGACACACAACATGGTTTTCGCAAAAAACGTTCCTGCTTAACAAACCTTTTAGACTTCTTCCATGACATCCTAAATCTATATGACAAAAGTAAATCTGTAGATATTATGCAGGTATACTTAGATTTCCAGAAGGCCTTTGATAAAGTTCCACACAAACGGTTAGTGATGAAATTAAAAGCACATGGAATACAAGGCGGCATTTTACAATGGATAGAAAATTGGCTTAGTGAAAGGGAAACAAAGAGTAGTTATTAATGGGGAAGCATCAACGTGGACCAATGTAACTATTGGTGTACCTCAAGGATCAGTGCTGGGGCCAGTCTTTTTCCTAATTTACATTAACGATATAGATGAGGGTCTCACCTGTACAATCTCAAAGTTTGAGACACAAAAATCGCAAATACCATACTGACAAATGAACATGTTGAAGATATGCAAAACAATCTAAACAAGCTTTCACAATGGGCTAAAATCTGGCAAATGTGCTTCAATGAAGATAAGTGTAAAGCACCTCATATCGGATACCGCAATGAAAAATCAGACTACTCGATGAAAGGCACCCAGCTAAAGAGTGTAGACAGAGAAACTGATTTAGGAGTAACAATATCCAGTAACGTAAAACCAAGTCAACATTGTGCTGAAGTTGTTAAGAAGGCAAACAAAATTATAGGTTTCATAGGTAGATAATTTGAACATAAATCAAAAGACATTATCCTCACCCTTTACAATTCATTAGTCCACCTACCTTTGGAATACAGCGTTCAGTTCTGGTGCCCTTACTACAAAATAGATATAGACAAATTGGAACAAGTTCAACGTAGAATTACCAAGATGATACCCTGTCTTCGGAACAAACCATACGAGGAACGTCTTAAAGAAGTAAGTTTATATCCACTAACCAAGTGCAGATTGAGAGGTGACCTTTTTCAAGTTTTCAAGATCATTAAAGGCATTGACAACATGAACTGTAATAAATATTTTACGATTGACCGATCAAACTACACGCGGGGAAATGGCTGCAGGTCAATCATTCAACTGTAACGAATCCAAGAATGTCTTCTTCAATTGAGTCGTCAACTTGTGGAATGGGCTTCCCCGAGATGTCATAGACTGCAACACCGTTGATTCCTTTAAAGTTCGCATAGACAAGCACCTTGCCCTGAACCCAAGGTTGACTGCATTTGTAATTGAAAAAATATTTGCTTTAGTAATGTTTGTTCAATAACCTAATAGATCTTAATATAATTTCCCCTTCCATGGACTAAGCCCCAGGGCAGCACTTCCTTCTCACATCTTTTCCACATTCTCTCCGAAATACTGTTGCAACACTTGGAACAGCAGTGTTTTGGAGGGCAAGTAACCTCGAGGGGTCGCATGACCTGTTGCTGCTTGTCTTCCTTTGTACTCCTTTGTACCTACAAAGGCTTTAACCTTTGGACGGCGATCTGTGTGTAGTGAACACCATACTACTGGGCAGCAATATTAGGCTCCATTCCCGCCTATAATTGACATTTTACGATCAATATCGTTTTTACTTATTCATATGCGCCAATAAAACAAGTGGGAATAGTGTTTGGATGGTGGAAATTGCGAATTATTGCCGACCGGTCATTCATGAAATGCGAGGCAGGCGAGGCCTACCAAGATGATACCCTGTCTTCGGAACAAACCATACGAGGAACGTCTTAAAGAAGTAAGTTTATATCCACTAACCAAGTGCAGATTGAGAGTTGACCTTATTCAAGTTTTCAAGATCATTAACCTCTTAAGTGCGCAAGGGGGGTAGTGGCCACCCCTCCCGGTGCGAGGTATTTAGGCTGTTTTCTTCACTCAAATTGTCATCGTACCCTAAATATCATTAATACTTATCCATAATCACCTATTTTATGTTGATTATAAAGGTATTAACCTGTTACAGCAATAAAACAAGTGGAAACAGCGTTTGGATGGTCAATATCGGCGATAGAGGCTGTGAGTTACATAACATATGGCTGAGGCAGCCTGCCATCCAGCCAGCCGTGAAGACGGCTGGAGAGACACTGTTGCGTGGGAGTCTCTCTCTCGCTCTTTCCCACGCTTGGTAACACATAATATGACCACGCCCTGCTAGCAACTCGCTAATGTTAGCACGAATATATACCTAAGAATAAGGGAATAACAGGGAGAAAAGGTGATAATTCAAGGGGGGGGGGGTGGAAGGAGGGGATGTGGAGGAGTGATATTTGGCATGGCCATGGGGCAATTAAAAAAAAAATTGATACTGGGCTGAATTAAATGTTTTTTTTTAGGCCTTGGATTATATAAGGCTTCCCGCAGCCCACCAGTAAAACTTATATCAGTCTTGCCGCACTTGCCGGGTTGAAGGCTTCGACAACATGAACTGTAATCAATATTTTACGATTGACCGATCAAACTACACGCGGGGAAATGGCTGCAGGTCAAACATTCAACTGTAACGAATCTAAGAATTTCTTCTTCAATTGAGTCGTCAACTTGTGGAATGGGCTTCCCCGAGCTTTCTCGATGCCTGGAGAGAGACTGAGGGTGTGAGGCTTGTCTCTCTCTCTCTCTCTCTCTCTCTCTCTCTCTCTCTCTCTCTCTCTCTCTCTCTCTTTCCCATGCATAGACACACGGAACACTACACCCTAGAATCGGTTTGGAGATATTGGCACGGTAAATACACTAATAAATATGGTAATAAGAGAAAAAATAGGTGATAAGTGAAGAGGGGGGAAGGAGGGGATTTTGACACATGTGGAGGAGTGATAGTATGTATGGAGGGGAATTATCTCACTTAATCAACATTTCTCTTGTTATAAGTGCTGCTGGGGCCTTTTAAAAGTGTTTTTTTAGGCCTTACCTCTTAACACTCCACGAGCGGCTACGTCGGTAACTTCTACTACCTGCCAAGCGGGTAGTTTTACCCTAAACGAGCTTATTTCCGTGCTCTTTTTCATGGATAAACAAGAGCCAGAGCGTAATACAAGTATGTATCCGTGAAAGGGCGATAATTGAACTTTCCAATGACACCAGAACCATCCATCTACGACCACTGGTTCTCTTGCAATGATCGTGCAACACGAAGGAAAAATCGCTAAAATACGGCAATTTCCTTACATAATTCCCTGTCTAGCGAGGTAGTGGGTGTGGAGGTGTGTGGAGGTGGGCCCAGTGGAGGTGGGCCCAGTGCCGGCGCGGGAGCCGTGCCGAACCGGCAGAGTCAACCTACGCTCCTTCCACTGCTCGGAATCTCTCTCAGAGCCAATTATGTGCTCAAAATTGCTACCGACTTAAGGCGGTCCCCGGCACATTGTCCTTGGTTCTCTAGACCACCTTAAGTCGGGCCCCACCAATAAGGGCTTAAGAGTGTTCTCACCTTTGCCCACCAAAACCTCTTAATAGTGTTCTTGCCGTTCCCGGGTTAAGCAATCAGACTCAGCCTGAGTACTTATTCACTTTTTAGGTATTCCTCGGCCCCTTTTGGCTGCATGGAAAAAGGACGACCTTGGCCCTTTCCACTAGGGGGGGGGGGGGGAGGAGGAGGGGGGCAGCCGCATTTTCCCTAAAGGCTTCCCATTTGGCTTTGGAGGGGAAGACTCGGGTGTTTTGGCCGCGTAGTGTCTCGGCTTTTGATATAACAGAAACGAATTTTAACTCATAATTTTTTGGGACTCTACTTGTGTATGTGTGAAAGCCCCTTTTAGGAGAGGGATACCCCAAAGGTGACGGATGCATGAACACTCAAAGAAGATGTAGAGTTTGACCAAACATCGTGCACGTCTTTGCTTCCATCGTATTTATCTTGATAGAATTGGATACACTGGTGGAATAAGACGATTCTGAAGAAAGTTTACTAAAACCATATTGAGTAATGAGTGACGGACAATAATATATTTGACCACCATGTTTAATTCGCTACAGCTTCTCCAGTACTGAGGCGATGTCAATTAAATCAAACAGACTGATCTATTGTGAATCTGTTATCAAATGAATCTACCCTTGTACTCTTACCTGGTCCATCTCAAGCTAAGAATGACCTAACTGCTGGCCAAAATATTAGTAAATGCAAATATTCAGGCCTATGTAAGACATGACTTTTGACTGACTGTACAACCATATGTGCCACCAGTTGCAAAGTCAAAATAGAACTAAGTATTGGAGATAATTATGAGGATATAGGCTACTTGCCTAATCATGTTAATATTGTTATCTCAAATTATAAAAGAGACCCTTTAACACCCAAAATAAAATTATACACAGGTAATTTTTTCAATCAATACAAACTCTAGCATTTCGTTTGCACGGGGTCATTTTGACAACACAAATTCTAGTATTTCGTATGCTTATAATATTATTATTTTAGTTGCATGATTTATTAGAGTGTCATAATTATAATTATTTGAACTTTCGTGAGTAATTTGCATATCTCCAAATGAACTGTACACATTCTTCATATTAATCACCCCAAAAAAAAAAAAATGCCTGATTGAAACTCGTAAAATAGAATTACTAAGACGAAAATTGATGTTTGAGAAATGATCCCAGGTGGTATGTCAGCTCTATACCGCGCTATAACACATTATTGACGAGGTTGTCCTTAGATATGCTTGCGAAACCTTGAAAGCAAGAACTGAATAGAGAAGAAATATGTGGCAAGTGGGAGAAGGTATTAATGAATTGTGGGGAGGGGGGGGGGGGGTGTAATTAAAAAGTATCCACAATATTGAGGTCAACAAATACTCCACAATTGCTCATTGAAATTACACTAACAAACATGATTGCAAGATCATTGGAAAGCATTTTCACTCGCTCGAAGCAAAACATTTCTATTCCAATTGAGTGGTAAACTTATAGCATATCACCAACTGGTGTACTGTCCAAACTTTAACAAATATACTAGAAAGTTATCTCGCTCTGCACGTACAAATGAAGAGCTTCCCTTCATAATAGATAGCTTTCATCAGCCTGGCAAGGATCAATAGATAATTTATATTGTTGCTAATTTTCCTGTGAACCATATTTTCCATACACTTCATCCTATCAAACAACCCCCACCATTTTTCCTCCTACATCCCACTCCTATCCTCACTCCAACACCCCTTACAACTCTCCACACATAACACTCCCTCTCCAATAAACCCTCACCTCCCCTCACACCAACACCCCTTACAGCTCTCCCCACACATCAATCACTCACAACTCTCCCCCCATAACACTCTCCCACCACTACCCCACACATCCACAACTCTCCCCCACCACTATCCCACACATCCACAACTCTCCCCCACCACTATCCCACACATCCACCACTTAATGCCAGTTGCAACTGGTGGCACATATGGTTGTACTGTCAGTCAAAAGTCATGTCTTACATAGGCCTGAATATTTGCATTTACTAATATTTTGGCCAGCAGTTAGGTCATTCTTAGCTTGAGATAGACCAGCTAAGAGTACAAGGGTAGATTCATTCGATAACAGATTCACAATAGATCAGTCTGTTTGATTTAATTGACATCGCCTCAGTATTGGAGAAGCTGTAGCGAATTAAACATGTTGGTCAAATATATTATTGTCCGTCACTCATTACTCAATATGGTTTTAGTAAACTTTCTTCAGAATCGTGAACAGCATGTCTTATTCCACCAGTGTATCCAATTCTATCAAGATAAATACGATTGAAGCAAAGACGTGCACGATGTTTGGTCAAACTCTACATCTTCTTTGAATGTTCATACATCCGTCACCTTTGGGGTATCTTTCTCCTAAGAGGGGCTTTCACACATACACAAGTAGAGTCCCGAAAAACTATGAGTTAAAATTCGTTTCTGTTATATCAAAACCCGAGACACTACACGGCCAAAACACCCGAGTTTTCCCCTCCAAAGCCAAGTGGGAAGCCTTTAGGGAAAACGCAGGTGCCCCCCCCCCCCTGCCCCCCACCAGTGGAAAGGGCCAAGGTCACCCTTTTTCAATGCAGCCAAAAGGGGCCGAGGGATACCTAAAAAGTTAATAAGTACTCAGGCTGAGTCTGAGTGCTTAACCCGGGAACGGCGAGAACACTCTGAAGAGGTTTTGGTGGGCAAAGGCGAGAACACTTTTAAGAGGTATACAGGCCTAAAAACAAACTTTTAAAAGGCCCCAGCAGCACTTATATCAAGAGAAATGGTGATTAAGTGAGATAATTCCCCTCCATACCTACTATCACTCCTCCACATGTGTCAAAATCCCCTCCTTCCCCCCTCATCAATTATCATCTATTTTGTTATCTTATTACCATATTTATTAGTGTATTTACCGTGCCAATATCTCCAAACCGATCCAAGGGTGTTGTGTTGTGTGTGTCTATGTATTGGAAAGAGAGAGAGAGAGAGAGACAAGCCTCACACCCTCAGTCTCTCTCCAGGTAACGAGAAGGGAGGGTGTAGGCCTCGCCTGCCTCGCATTTCATGAATGACCGGTCGGCAATAATTCGCAATTTCCACCATCCAAACACTATTCCCACTTGTATTATTGGCGCATATGAATAAGTAAAAACGATATTTATCGTAAAATGTCAATTATAGGAGGGAATGGAGCCAAATATTACTGCCCAGTAGCATGGTGTTCACTACACACAAACACACAAACAACAACAGATCATGCGACCCCTCGAGGTTACTTGCCCTCCAAAACACTGCTGTTCCAAGTGTTGCAACAGTATTTCGGAGAGAATGTGGAAAAGATGTGAGAAGGAAGTGCTGCCCTGGGGCTTAGTTCATGGCAGGGGAAATTTTATTAAGATCTATTAGGTTATTGAACAAACACTACTAAAGAAAATATTTACTCAATTACAAAATATGCAGTCAACCTTGGGTTTAGGGCAAGGTGCTTGTCTATGCGAACTTTAAAGGAATCAACGGTGTTGCAGTCTATGCCATTTCGGGGAAGCCCATTCCACAAGTTGACGACTCAATTGAAGAAGAAATTCTTGGATTCGTTACAGTTGAATGATTGACCTGCAGCCATTTCCCCGCGTGTAGTTTGATCGGTCAATCGTAAAATATTTATTACAGTTTATGTTGTCGATGCCTTTAATGATCTTGATAACTTGAATAAGGTCACCTCTCAATCTGCACTTGGTTAGTGGATACAAACTTACTTCTTTAAGACGTTCCTCGTATGGTTTGTTCCGAAGACAGGGTATCATCTTGGTAGGCCTCGCCTGCCTCGCATTTCATGAATGACCGGTCGGCAATAATTCGCAATTTCCACCATCCAAACACTATTCCCACTTGTTTTATTGGCGCATATGAATAAGATATTGATTGTAAAATGTCAATTATAGGCGGGAATGGAGCCTAATATTGCTGCCCAGTAGTATGGTGTTCACTACACACAGATCGCCATCCAACGGTTAAAGCCTCTGTAGGTACAAAGGAGTACAGAGGAAAACAAGCAACAACAGGTCATGCGACCCCTCGAGGTTACTTGCCCTCCAAAACACTGCTGTTCCAAGTGTTGCAACAGTATTTCGGAGAGAATGTGGAAAAGATGTGAGAAGGAAGTGCTGCCCTGGGGCTTAGTTCATGGCAGGGGAAATTATATTAAGATCTATTAGGTTATTGAACAAACATTGCTAAAGAAAATATTTATTCAATTACAAATGTAGTCAACCTTGGGTTCAGGGCATGGTGCTTGTCTATGCGAACTTTAAAGGAATCAACGATGTTGCAGTCTATGACATCTCGGGGAAGCCCATTCCACAAGTTGACGACTCAATTGAAGAAGAAATTCTTGGATTCGTTACAGTTGAATGATTGACCTGCAGCCATTTCCCCGCGTGTAGTTTGATCGGTCAATCGTAAAATATTTATTACAGTTCATATTGTCAATGCCTTTAATGATCTTGAAAACTTGAAAAAGGTCACCTCTCAATCTGCACTTGGTTAGTAGATATAAACTTACTTCTTTAAGACGTTTCTCGTATGGTTTGTTCCGAAGACAGGGTATCATCTTGGTAATTCTACGTTGAACTTGTTCCAATTTGTCTATATCTTTTTTGTAGTAAGGGCACCAGAACTGAACGCTGTATTCCAAAAGTAGGCGGACTAATGAATTGTAAAGGGTGAGGATAATGTCTTTTGATTTATGTTCAAATTATCTACCTATGAAACCTATAATTTTGTTTGCCTTCTTAACAACTTCAGCACAATGTTGACTTGGTTTTACGTTACTGGATATTGTTACTCCTAAATCAGTTTCTCTGTCTACACTCTTTAGCTGGGTGCCTTTCATCGAGTAGTCTGATTTTTCATTGCGGTATCCGATATGAGGTACTTTACACTTATCTTCATTGAAGCACATTAAATTTTGCCAGACTTTAGCCCATTGTGAAAGCTTGTTTAGATTGTTTTGCATATCTTCAACATGTTCATTTGTCAGTATGGTATTTGTGATTTTTGTGTCTCAAACTTTGAGATTGTACAGGTGAGACCCTCATATATATCGTTAATGTAAATTAGGAAAAAGACTGGCCCCAGCACTGATCCTTGAGGTACACCAATAGTTACATTGGTCCACGTTGATGCTAGAAACTGGGAAGTTTATCAACCACTACAGCCTTGATGTGACATACCTTCCTTCTATATACATAGGAAATCTCCACGACATAATATGGATTCAACTTCACCAGTGAAACCATGAAGATGCAAATTTTCTTGACCCTTGCTGGTACACATGTAGTGTGGCAATGATGACCGCAGAACAAATTACCTCTGTGAGCACTGTTCGAGTAATGTTCGCGTCATTATATACTTATTATTACTCCCCACTACTGGCAGCATCATAGTAGGAAGCATTTGACATTCTCTTGAAGCAGTGGACATAGCAGATACTTGATTACCCTAGCTTTTATTTTATCATGTGACTCTTTGGTGTTACTTCCCTTTTCCTTGATATCTTGCCGATCAGACTGGGTACAAAGGGAAAACCAATGCCTTCCGGCACTTAAAGGAGTTTTCTGAAGAGGTTTGGGAGAACGATTCGGACACTAATTCTGGACACTGGCATGGCAAGAGGGACACACGACACACTAGTTTCGGCACATTTTGCTCAAGTCCCTTTACACTCTGGCTTCACTCGGGGTAAAACAATTCCAGAATCCTTTTGCCACGGTTCTTCATTTTGATTTTCTCGCAGCTGGCTCTTCGATGTGCCCTTGTCTTCATCTTGTAGTGGTAACGTGATTAATGTGAGGGTTTAGACCTAGGTGTGCCGAGGATCTTGATATATAATTAACATAGAACTAGAGAATGCTTTGCTCCCCCTTCTTGCGTGCTTCTGTTATCCTGCTTGTGGGAAACAAAACACTCCTGTCGGCCTTCACCCAGTAGAGCAGCCTTTTCTTGTATCAGAATATATCACGTTTCCTGGAAACGTGGCTTAACACGGACAATAAGGGAATAAATGTTAACGGAGAATACCTAAGCAACCTCAGATTCGCTGATGACATAGTTGTTTTTAGTGACTCATGGGAAGAGTTACAACAGTTGATGGAAGATTTGAACAGAGAAAGCCTTAAGGTAGGATTGAAAATTAATAGAAAGAAACCCAAGATTGTGTTTAATCATCCTGTGCAATCACAACAAAAAAAGATAGAAGACGAAGTGATAGAAGAATTCGAAGAATACATATACCTAGGCCAGGTTATATAGGCAAACCCAGATCACTCTAGAGAAGTCAAGCGAAGGATAGGCATGGGATGGAGTGCATTTGATCAACAGAGCTCCATTATGAAAAGAAAGCTACAGTACCCCTTTCATTAAAAAAGAATGTATACAACCAATGTGTGCTCCCTGTATTAATTAATGGATCAGAAACTTGGAGTATAACAAAGTGTCTAGAACATAAACTAAGGATTGCCCACAGAAGAATGGAGAGGATAATGTTAGGCACAACTTGGAAAGATAAGAAGAGAGCCTCTTGGATAATAGAACAAATAAAAGTAGTAGATATTTTCAGTACTATAAAAAAGAGGAAATGGTCCTGAGCAGGTCATACATTTTGAAGAGATGATAACAGATGGACAACTAGAGCAACCTAATGGAAACCTAGGGTTGGAGCTAGAGGAAGGGGTAGACAGAGAACCAGATGGAGGGACGAGATCCAAAAGTTTGCTGGGGTGAGATGGAACAGACTAACATCTGACCGGCTAGAGTGGAAACGTTTGGGAGAGGCCTTTGTCTTGTAGTGGACTAACTCAGGCTGATGATGATGATCTTTATACTAATATTGTAACCTTTCAATTTATACTTTTGTTCTATATATAACCCCTTGCGTATAAAGTATAAATCAAATCATTGTACTGTCTATGATTGTATAAATTGCCTTGTTCTCTTATTGTATCTGTGTTGTTGAATATCTTGTTTTCTTCCCGTTTATTGAATTCACATTAACTTGTGTATGTCCACGTATATTTGAAAAATTATCCCAGGTGCGATGTCACCTTTATTCAGTGCTGTAACCCACATACTATTGAGGCTCTCATTAGTTATGTTGGCACCAGGTTGAAGGCAATAACTGAATAGATAAGACATATGTGTGTGTGTGTGTGTGTGTGTGTGTGTGGGGGGGGGCGGGGGGAGTTATGAAATGTGGTGGGGAGATTTATTTATTTATTTATTTTATTATTTTTTTTCTTCGGGGGGGGGGGGTGAAAGTGGGTTGCGGGTGAGGGTATTTCCAAGCCCCGAAAGGGGCGTGTTTAAGGTTGGGGGGGGGGGGGGGGGGGGGGGTTAAGAGCCCCTACCCCCAACCCTCCAACCCCCCTACCAAACCCCCCTACCAACCCCCCTGAACCCCCCTCCAACCCCCCTACCACCCCTACCTCAACCCTCCCCCCCTCCCCCTAACCCCCCCCCCCCCCCTACCCTACAAAAACTATTTCAGGGGGGGTAACCCACCCTACCACCTTACCCCTCCTTGCTCCCCCACCTTCCCTTCCCTCCCCCCCATCCCCCCCCACCACCTTCCCTCCCCCCCATCCCCCCCCCCCCACACCCCCTACCCCCCACCCAACCACCACCACCCTACCTAACCTAACTTACCTAACCTAACCTAACCTAACCTAACCTAACTTACCTAACTTACCTAACTTACCTAACCTAACCTAACTTACCTAACCTAACCTAACTTACCTAACCTAACCTAACTTACCTAACCTAACCTAACCTAACTTACCTAACTTACATAACTTACATAACTTACCTAACCTAACCTAACTTACCTAACCTAACCTAACTTACCTAACCTAACCTAACTTACCTAACCTAACCTACCTTACCTAACTACCTACTTACCTAACCTAACCTAACCTAACTTACCTAACCTAACCTAACCTAACTAAACCTTACCCTTACCTAACTTACCAACCTAACCTTACCTAACCTAACCTAACTTACCTAAACCTAACCTAACCTAACCACTACCTAACTTACCTAAACTATCTTACCTAACCTAACCTAACCTAACTTACCTAACCTAACCTAACTTACCTAACCTAACCTAACCTAACTTACCTAACTTACATAACTTACCTAACCTAACTTACCTAACCTAACCTAACTTACCTAACTTACCCAACTTACATAACTTACCTAACCTAACCTAACCTAACCTAACCTAACCTAACTTACCTAACCTAACCTAACCTAACTTACCTAACCTAACCTAACTTACCTAACCTAACTTACCTAACCTAACCTAACCTAACCTAACCTAACTTACCTAACCTAACCTAACCTAACTTACCTAACTTACCTAACTTACCTAACCTAACCTAACCTAACCTAACCTAACCTAACCTAACTTACCTAACCTAACTTACCTAACCTAACTTACCTAACCTAACTTACCTAACTTACCTAACTTACCTAACCTAACCTAACTTACCTAACCTAACTTAACTTACCTAACCTAACCTAACCTAACCTAACCTAACCTAACTTACCTAACCTAACCTAACTTACCTAACCTAACCTAACCTAACTTACCTAACTTACCTAACTTACCTAACCTAACCTAACTTACCTAACCTAACTTACCTAACCTAACTTACCTAACCTAAGTTTTTTTTTCTCAAGTTTTTTATTATTTTATTGAGGGAGGGTAGTGCAATGATGTTGATGGCAAGTAAGAGTGGAGGAGCATGGTGGGGGAGATGGGTAGGGATGGTAGGAGCAATAGATGGTAGGGTTGGGAAAGGTGTCTGATGGTGGGGGAGGTGGAAGTTGGGGGGGGGGGGGATGTGGTATGAGATAGGGTGAAGTGTGGGGTAAGGGAGATATGGGATGGGGTGAGGGAGATGTGGGGGAGGTGTAAGTTAGAGTGAGGATGCGTTATGGTAGGTGTGAGGTGAGGAAGATGTGGGTCAGGAGCGGATATATATGAAGCTGAAGTCTCATTTCCTATACTTGAAACCAAAAATATATTTTGGAAAAATTGTAAGAAGCCAATTTTATTATGAACAAAAAATCAATGTGTTCAATGCCCAAATCATATTTATATTCAGTCACAAACTATGCATTATGGTTTGAAAAATAAATAAGTAAATACATAAATAAATAACATTGTAAACAATCTTTAAGACCCCAGCTAGTACTCACCAGGAAATTATCGACACCTAAATGACAAGATATTAATTAATATCACCAAACTAATGAGGCGAATGTCATAAAATCTCAAAACTAATGGGGCTAAACATGAGGGAGTAGGCAGTCCAGAAAACCCCCCTCAACCATGGGACCACCCACGGCCGTCTCTAGTAAACCCATTCATTACCAGGGACAACTATTATACGATTTTATTCAGCTTAGGAAGGTCATCTAACAATAATAAGGCTTCAAACTATCTCAAACAACAATGTAATTAACACAGGTAGTTCCTAAGCTGCATAGTATCGTCTAAATATAGCTAGAATATAATAAAAAACACGTCGCTGGTACTCAGAGGGTTAAGACGGTCGTAGTTCACCCCGAAGTGCTAATCCCTGGCCAGGGATTACCCCTTAATACACCTACCCCAGGTAGTAGGAACGGGGTAACACTTTTTATTTTGTGTAAGTGTATAAGGGACGCAAAAAGCAAAGCTGTCTGTAACAAGTGCCTACCACAAAGTTAAATGAGTGACAAAGCCAAATTATGAGCGGCTGGTGGACATTTTCAAACCTTTAATTTGTTTTGGTGTATTGGAAAGAAGTGTGTTGTGCTTGTTTAGTGCAGTGAAATGAATAGGAGGAGGTGTTTGTGAGAGCTAGCTGGAATACTCTCTTTATAGGTGAGACACAGATAAGGAAGGAGATCACCAGAAGAGCGGCAAACCCCATACTGGCAATTTGAAAATAGATTATGGGAAGTAAAATGCTTTAGAAACTTGAATTTAAAGAATAGATTAAGCATTTGAGAGATGCAAGATATGAGAGAAGTTGAACAATAGTTGAAGGGTTGAGAGCGATCCCCTTCTTCCATGACATATTGAATTAACACAAACTTCCAACAACGACAAGATGATGATGTTGGAGGAATATCCAAGAAGGACAATTGTTTCTAGACATGGAGTCACCATGGAAGAACAGTTTGGGGGACAACAGTAGACGGGAGAACAGTTTGGGGGCAACAGAAGACGGGAGAACAGTTTGGGGGACAACAGTAGACGGAAGAACAGTTTAGGGGACAATAGGAGACGGATTTTTTTTTGGGGGGACAACAGGAGACGGAAGAACAGTTTTGGGGACAATGGGAGACGGAAGAACAATTTTGGGGGCCACAGGAGACGGAAGAACATTTTTGGGGACAATAGGAGACGGAAGAACAATTTTGGGGACTATAGGAGACGGAAGAACAAGTTTGGGGACAACAGTAGATGGAAGAACAGTTTGAGGGACAACAAGAAGAAAACCATCTGGCCCTTACGCCTTCTGGACCATGTTTGTTATTATTTGTATCCGATTAAGGGGATTTTTTTTCTAGACCCCCCTTCACCCTCATGTTTAGCTCCAATAATTCTAAGATTTTAAGACGTTCACCCTAATAGTTTGATGATTTAAGACCTTTCGCTCTATTTCTTTGCCAGTATTCAGAACGTTTGTGCCATTTAGGTATCGATCATTTCCTGGCAAGTGAAAGCGAGCCTGTAATGTAGTAGGAACTGGCCTTTGGCCTCTATTTTTGTTTATTGAAAATGTACAAATGTATCTCAAAAGGGGGTCTTGAGGGTGTATTATTAAGCTTGATAGAGGCTCTGGGGGAAAGCTACGCCCCCCCCCCCCCTCCCTTTAATCCCAATTGTTTAGAGCCAGATTCGTACACGTAAAATAATAACATTACATTCAAAAGGAACCCTCAACAGTATTAGCCTGACACTCCTAGGTGTGCAGTAATGGGGGCGAAGGTATGGGGAAGTGGGGTTGGGGGTATGAAGAGCTGTGTGGGGTACTGGAAGGGAAGTGTTGTGGGTGGAAGGGGGGTTCGGTGGAGGGTGATAAGAGGAATGTGAAGGGCGAGTGTGGGGTAGTGGAAGGGGAGTGTTGTGGGTGGAGGATAGTGTGGGGTGGAAGGGGGGTTTGGTGGAGGGTGATAGGAGGGATTTTTCAAGCGGAGGGGGAGTGTAGGGTAGTGGAGGGGGAGTGTTGTGGGTGTGAGGTGGAGGGTGATAGGAGGGAGGGTGAGGGAGAGTGCCACAGATGGCCTAGGAGATTATATAACCCCATGGACCAAGTAATATTGCATACAGTAGGCCTACCACAACAACCATGGCTGGCTCACTGACTGGCCGCCTCCTCTTCCTGGCCTGCTCCCTCTGCCTGGGTAAAATGTTCATAGTATTATTGATAAACTCGGTCTTCGGTAACTCGGAGTTTCATTCTTGATTTCATTCTTAATTCAATTTTTCTTAAGCATTTGTCTTCCTATAATCTTTTTTCATATCGCCAGTATAGTTTCCATAAGGGCCGCTGTAATGGAGATCTCCTTACTCAGCCGTCCGGCTGGCTCAGTTGATAGCGTGCCTGCTTCACATCTTGCAGGTCTCGCGTTCAATCTCCGCTCAGATTGAAATGTTTTTCTGAGATATAGCCAGTGGTTACCGTCTCCCCATGAGCAAGGGGGATGGGTAATGGTCTCTGGTTGATTAATGAAGTGGCAAGCGCTTGAGAATCCTCGAAGGAGGAGATACGAGCGCAATATAAGTAACCAGACGATTATTATTATTACTCCTCTTACTAACTCTTGGTTATCCTTCCTCCGGGACTTTGGTGAGACTTTTTATATTGCGCTAGACATATCGAAAGCCTTCGATAGAGTCTGGCAAAAATCTATTTTCCAAACTACCCTCCTTCGGTTTCTATCCCTCTATCTGTGCCTTTGTCTCTAATTTTCTATCTGGCCGTTCTATAGCTGCAGTTGCTGACGGCCTTCGCTCACTTCCTCAACCTATCAACTTCAGTGTTCCTCAGGTTTCTGCTCTGTCTCCAATTCTCTTCCTAATGTTCATTATTGATCTTCTCGACTGTACCTCTAGCCCTATTCACTCGTATGCTGACGACTCTACCATACATTATTTAACTAGTTACTGTATACACAATGACCCACCTCGTAATCACTTCCAAACTCACATGATGAGGCCGTAGTACGCATATCTTCTGATGTATCAACTAATTCCGATTGGGGCAGAGAAAATCTTGTTACTTTCAACGCTTCCAAAACCCAACTCCTCCATTTTTCTACCCGTCACAACCTTCCACATGACTATCCCTTACTCTTCAACAATATACAAATCAATCCTTTATTCTATCTTTACGTTCTTGGTATATTTTTATCATCTAACCATTTTTGGAAAAATCATATCACTCTTGTAAAAACAGCTTCACAGATATTATGTGTGCTCAACCATCTCTGTAGGTTCTTCACTCCTGCACAGCTTCTTGCTCTGTACAGGGCACTGTGCGCCCATGTATTGGGTATTGGTCGCATATGTAGGGAGGGTCAACCCATACAACACTTCTCGAAAAGGTAGAGTCAAAACCATTTTGTCTCATCAATTCCCCATCTCTTACTAATTCCTTACAATCTATTTCTACAGCCAGCAATGTTGCATCTCTCTCACTCTGTTGTCACTATTACAATAATCAATGCCCTTCAGAGCTTTCTCAGTGAATATCTCCTCCTTTATGGAGAGTGGGGGGCACCTGCCTTTCAACACATTCCCACCCCTATTCTGTCCAACTCTCTAACCCAAGAGTGACCTGATTTTCCCAGTTATTCTTCTACTCAACAAGTAAGCTTTGAAGTTCTCCCTTATCATATGAATTAAACGGATTCAAGCTCCGTATGTTCAGACATTTTGATTGTAACGTACCTTGAATTTGGCTTTCACATTCAACTTTGGGGAAGACACTTGATACAGGCAGTTTTGCCTTATTTCTCTTTCATTCACATACACAAATTATATATATATATATATATATATATATATATATATATATATATATATATATACAGTATATACGTGTGTTTGTGTGTGTGTAACTGAAATTGTTTACTTGTTTATTTCTACAGTACTCTTTCAACGTTACTATTTATAATATATATATATTTGACAGTGTACTATTTTAACCTTACTATTTATTTATTAGTGATAGTGTACTATCTCAACTGTTTATCAATTTATGCCATGATCCCCGAAGGGTTGGCCACGAACGAAACACCCCCATGCACCTCTGTCCCCAGTCAGTCATCGCCCCTCCTCCCATCCAGCACTGCTTTCACTCATATACTTCTTAACTCCATCCTTCCACCTCTCTCTCGGTCTACATCTCCCTCTCTGTCCTTCCACCTCACTCTTGTACACTCTTTTAGTCATTCTCTCGCTTCCCATATGTTCCACATGGCCGAACCATCTCAAGGTGTTCCTTTTCACATTTTCCAGCACATCTACATCCACACCACAGCTCTCTCATACTTCCTCATTCGTCTGTCTATCCTTCCATGTAATTCCGCATGCACTTCTCAAGTAACTCATTTCCACCCCTCTCACTCTTGGTTTGTGTCTTTCCACCAAAGTCCATGCTTCGCTCCCGTAAGTCGATGTCGGGATTATCACACTGTCATGCAAGGACTTCTTTACTTCCATTCCGACCACCCTATTTCTTGTTACTGCTTTCAGCTTTCTTACAACCCTCTTCTCCTGTTGCAGCCTCTCCCACACTTCTTCATCCATACTCCCATCTTTACTCAACACACTGCCCAAATACTTAAATCTCAACCTTACTATTTATTTATATGTGCCAGTGTACTATCTCAACCTTAATATATATACAAAGGAGTACAAAGGAAATCAAGCAACAACAGATCTAGTGACCCTTCTAGGTTGCTTGTCCTCCAAAACACTGAGGATCAAGTGTCCAAACAGTGGTTTAGAGTGGGTAAGGGAACATTGGAAAGGGAATTACTGCCATGGAACTAATGTCCGTGGCAGGATTAGGAAGTTAGTAGGGGACAGATGGGTTAGTAACTGAGGGGGGGATAAAATAAAGTTATTCATTTACAAACGCAGTCAGTCGCGGGTTTGAAGCGAGATATTTGTCTAGGCGGAGTTTAAATGAATCAACGGTGATGCAGTCTATAACGTTTCGGGGAAGCCCATTCCACAAGTTGACAACTCGATTGAAGAAGAAATTCTTAGATTCGTGTGAGTTAAAAGATTTACCAATAATTTTGCAACCGTTTCCCCGTGTGTAATTAGATTGGTCGATAATGAAGTACTTACTACAGTTCATATTGTCGATGCCTTTGATGATTTTGAACACTTGAATTAAGTCACCTCTTAATCTGCGCTGGGTTAAAGGAGATAGATTTAATTCTCTAAGACGCTCTTCGTATGGTTTGTTCTTTAGGCTAGGTATCATTTTGGTAACTCTACGTTGAACTCGTTCTAGCTTGTTTATATCTTTTTGGTAATAAGGGCACCAGGATTGAACGCAGTATTCCAGAAGAGGGCGGACTAAGGAATTGTAAAGGGTTAGGATGAATTCTTTGGATTTATGCTCAAATGACCTGCCTATAAAGCCAATTATTTTGTTTGCCTTCTTAACAACTTCTGAACATTGTTGACTCGGTTTTAGGTTACTCGATATTGTCACTCCTAGATCGGTTTCTCTGTTTACATTCTTAAGCTGAGTGCCATTCATCGAATAGTTTGCTTTCTCATTTAGGTATCCGATATGTAGTACTTTACATTTATCTGCATTGAAACTCATTTGCCAAATTTGGGCCCAACATGACAATTTATCTAGATTGTGTTGCATATCGTCAACTTGTTCTTTTGAGAGTACGCTATTTGCAATTTTTGTATCGTCAGCAAATTTTGAGATTGTACAGGTGAGGCCCTCATCTATGTCGTTGATGTAAAATAGAAAGAGAATTGGTCCTAGTACCGATCCCTGGGGTACCCCGCTACTTACATTGGTCCATTTAGATGCCTTACCGTTTATGACTACTCTTTGCTTTCTGTCGCTGAGCCAATTTTCTATCCATTTCAACACACCATCTTGTATTCCATGCGCTTTTAGTTTTAGCAGTAAACGTTTGTGGGGAACTTTGTCAAAGGCCTTTTGAAAATCAAGGTATATAATATCTACAGCTTTACTCTCATCGTAGAGGTTGGGGATATCGTGGAAGAAGTCTAAGAGATTTGTTAAACAGGAACGTTTTTTACGAAAGCCGTGTTGAGTATCTTTAAGTATGTTATTTTCCTCTAAGTGATTTACGAGTCTGTCTCGTATGACCGTTTCTAGCATTTTACATACAACTGAGGTTAAGCTAATTGGACGATAGTTACTGGGTAGGGATTTGCTGCCTTTTTTTGAATATCGGTGTTACGTTGGCTAGCTTCCACTGATCAGGCATAGTTCCAGACTGCAAGGATTTATTGAATAGTAATGTCAGTGGTTTGGAGAGCTCATCCTTAGCTTCCTTCAGAACTCTAGGCGAGATTGTATCAAGTCCAGGCGTTTTATTTACCTTGAGTTTATCTAAACAATTCAATACTTCTCTCTCTGTAATGGTGATGTTGCTTTGAACATCTGAATTATCAATCTGAATCGGCGATGGTGTAGGGATATCACTGAGGTCTTCTGTTGTAAAAACTGATGCAAAGAAGGTATTGAGGGCATTACTCATTTGTACTTCGTCTTTGGTGTATTCTCCATTTTCATCGACTAATGGTCCAACAGTTGAAGTAACTACTTTTTTCTTTCTGATATAACTATAGAATTCTTTCGGGTTTGTTTTACTTTGATTCGCAATATGTAACTCTAAGGTCTTTTTACTTTGCTTAATTAACTTTTTGGCTTTGCGTCGTAGCTCTACAAATTTCACCCGTTCTTCGTCATTTTGTGAGGATTTTAATCTATCATTAGCAAATTTTTTAGCAAGCAGGCAGTTTGAAATATCTTTATTCCACCATTTGGGCTTATTATTATGGCCTGGACGCCGTATTTTCGATGGTATGCAGTCTTGCACTGCTTTTAGGTAAGTGGCTTCGAATAACTTCCAAGATGTATTTATGTCGTTATTGTTAATTAAAAAGCTCCATTCAGTTTCTTTAAACATATCTCTAAGTTTATGGAAGTTTGCTTTCTTGAAATTAGGGACTTGTTCGATGCTACTATTTGGTTCGTTACTAGTAAACTTTAAAGTGAAAGTTATCGTACGATGGTCGCTGTTACTGAATTCATCACCAACATTCAAATTCTCTATTAATTCTTCTTTTGTTGCAAGTACAATGTCAAGAACGTAATTACCACGGGTCGGCGTTCGAACAAATTGATAAAGCGAACTCTCTTGCAAGTTCGTATACAAGTCATGTCCGGAGTGTGAAGTAAGAGTATCGCCCCACTTGGTCACAGGTAAATTAAAGTCGCCAAAAATTACGGAATCTTGTGAGTTACTTACATCTGCAATTTGTTCGTAAATTTCTCGGTCAGTTTGCACTGATTGAGCTGGAGGTCTGTATATTAATGCAAGTATTATTTTTGTACCTTTATTATTCTTTATTAGCACAAAAGATGCGTCGACGTTCACAATTTGAGGTTTTGACAAGAGGGTAGGGTTAAGACTTTCTTTGATATAAAGTAAAACGCCACCTCCATTTCGATTTATTCGGCTTTTCTCAAACATTACATAACCGGGAAGTGAATACTCTGCTAAAAAGTCTCTATCTTCTGTATTGAGCCAAGATTCTGTTATGCCAATCACATCATAATTTTCTGTAAACACTAGCTCCTCTAAATCTGAAAATTTATTGCGTATGCTACGAGCGTTTGCATAGAAAACCTTTAAATTTGTTATTTTAGAACTCGCGGAACGCTCTTTAATAATATTTTTGGTTCTTGTCGGATCTACATTTATGTTCATGGCTGTCCTCGGTCCTCGCTGTCTTCGGTCCTTATCGCTGGTGGTCCTCGGTTGCCTCTGTTTTTTTCTTGGCGTTGGATGATTTATGTCACTGCTGCTTCTTCTCTGATGGCATTTTTTGATCCATGGCTGCGGACTGCTTCGTGTAGGAGACGACCCATGCATGCTGAACCCACAGGGTTTAGATGAGTGCCATCCTTGCGGAACAGAGTAGGCTGGTTGTAGAAGTTGTCCCAGAGGTTGATGAATTCAACTTCTTCCCTCAGACACAAATATTTTAGTCGGCTATTTGTGCTGAAGGCCTTGTCGTAGAATTTATCAGGTGCGTCGATCTTGGGGAGAATGCCTGAGATGATGATATTCCTTGACTTGTTTTTGTAGTGCTGGATCATCTTGCGATATTTCTCCATCAACTCTTCGGATCTGGTGCGCATGACGTCATTTGAACCAGCATGGATGACAAAAAGGGTATTTTCATTTGCATCCTTTGTGGTATCTTTGAAGGCTTCCAAAATGTCGTCCAGTCCAGCTCCTGGGATGCAAAATCTTTTTCGTTGATTTGGGACTCTGTCGCAGAACTCTTCGACCTGTCCTCGTAGGATGGAATCCCCAACAATATGTGTGACAGTGTAGTATTTCAACCTTTATAATTAGCGATGCCTTTTATTCTCGTCATGTAATTATTTTATATATCTATTTCTTACAATTATTTCTTATAGGCCTATTTATTTTAGTATATTTATTTCTTCAATTCATTATTATTTATTATTATTTATGTATTTACTATTAAGTATATATTTATTATTATTATTATTATTTATGTATTTATGTATTTACTATTGATATTATGTTTTGTTTCAATTCATCAGGTTCAGTGGAAGGCAGGTCACCTTGGGCTGTGAACTATGGACCAGCAGGATTGGTGGAAGGCAGGTCACCTTGGGCTGTGAACTATGGACCAGCAGGATTGGTGGAAGGTAGGTCACCCTGGGCTGTGAACTATGGACCAGCAGGGTTGGTGGAAGGCAGGTCACCCTGGGCTGTGAACTATGGACCAGCAGGATTGGTGGAAGGTAGGTCACCCTGGGCTGTTAACTATGGACCAGCATGATTAGTGGAAGTGCAGAACGATGCAGTCAAGGATTTCCGTTAAAAAAACGGGGTCAACCGGGGGTATCCGGGGGTAGTGTAAGTCAAATACGAACTGAAAACTCAGACAATGCACAATCAGTAACATCCAACTATAATACTCTTAAGGTGTTTTATGTAAATGCTCGTAGCATACGCAATAAATTTTCAGATCTAAAGGAAATCGTGTTTACAGAACATTATGATATTATCAGCATTACAGAATCTTGGTTAAATACGGAAGACAGAGACTTTTTAGACGAATATACGCTTCTTGGTTATACAATGTTTGAGAAAAGTCGGATCAATAGAAATAGAGGAGGAGTTCTGTTTTTTATAAAGGAAAGTCTTAATCCCATCTTAATGTCAAAACCTCAAATTCCGAATATAGACATATCTTACGTACTATTAAATAATAAACGAGGAACTAAAATAACACTAGCTTTATTATACAGACCCCCAGCTCAATCAGTGCAAACTGACAGTGAAATTTATGAACAAATTGCAGAAATAACTAACATACAAGATACCGTAATTCTTGGCGATTTCAACTTACCCGTGACTAAATGGGGCGATATTCTTACTTCACACTCTGGACACGACCTCTATGCTAACTTGCAAGAGAGTTCACTTTTTCAATTTGTACAATCTCCGACCCGTGGTAATAATGTGCTTGACCTTGTACTCGCAACAAAAGGAGAAGTAATAGAGAATTTGAATGTTGGTGATGAATTCAGTAACAGCTACCATCGTACGATAACTTTCACTTTAAAGTTTACTAGTAACAAATCAAATAGCAGCATTGAGAAAGTCCCTAATTTCAAGAAAGCAAATTTTCATAAACTTAAATCAAAGCTTAAAGAAACTGACTGGAGCTTTCTGACTAACAATAACGACATAAATACATCTTGGGAGTGTTTCACAACCACTTACCTTAAGGCAGTGCAAGACTGCATACCATCGAAAATACGGCGTCCAGGCCATAATGATAAGCCCAAATGGTGTGATAAAGATATTTCAGACTGTCTGCTTGCTAAAAAATTTGCTAATGATAGATTAAAATCCTCACAAAATGACGAAGAACGGGTGAAATTTGTAGAGCTACGACGCAAAGCCAAAAAGTTAATTAAGCAAAGTAAAAAGACTCTGGAGTTACATGTTGCGAATCAAAGTAAAACAAACCCGAAAGAATTCTAAAGTTATATCAGAAAGAAAAAAGTAGTTACTTCAACTGTTGGACCATTAGTCGATGAAAATGGAGAATACACCAAAGACGAAGTACAAATGAGTAATGCCCTCAATACCTTCTTTGCATCAGTTTTTACAACCGAAGACCTCAGTGATATCCCTACACCATCGCCGATTCAGATTGATAATTCAGATGTTCTAAGCAATATCACCGTTACAGAGAGAGAAGTATTGAATTGTTTAGATAAACTCAAGGTAAATAAAACGCCTGGACCTGATACAATCTCGCCTAGAGTTCTAAAGGAAGCTAAGGATGAGCTCTCCAAACCACTGACATTACTGTTCAATAAATCCTTGCAGTCTGGAACTATGCCTGATCAGTGGAAGCTAGCTAACGTAACACAGATATTCAAAAAAGGCAGCAAATTCCTACCCAGTAACTATCGTCCAATTAGCTTAACCTCAATTGTATGTAAAATGCTAGAAACGGTCATAAGAGACAGACTCATAAATCACTTAGAGGCAAATAACTTACTTAAAGATACTCAACACGGCTTTCGTAAAAAACGTTCCTGTTTAACAAACCTCTTAGACTTCTTCCACGATATCCTCAACCTCTACGATGAGAGTAAAGCTGTAGATATTATATACCTTGATTTTCAAAAGGCCTTTGACAAAGTTCCCCACAAACGTTTACTGCTAAAACTAAAAGCGCATGGAATACAAGACGGTGTGTTGAGGAAGTAGGAAGACAGGAATGGAAGAGAAATATGGAGAAGAAAAGTACACTGATAAGATATAGAAGCAAGGGGAGACCGAGAAAAGAGGAGTTCTATGACGGAAGTTGGGGAGCTGAACTACTGTTTAACCCCTATATGTCGGCGCGCTACATAAGTCGAGTATAATAAATCTGGACTATCTGGCGGCGCGCGACATAGGTCGTGTGGCAATTTCAGCACGTAATGTTGCTGAGAGAGAGAGACAAGTGGTGGCAGGAGAGTAGCGAGCGTATGACTGCTCCAGACCACCGCGGCGAACCTACTGACACGAATCCCACCTCCTCCCTCCCTCTCTCACTCGCTACATACTGAATTGTATGGGGAAAGTACCGAATTACATGCTTTTTGCACTCATGTTGCGCGGTTGTTGCAAGAAAACTAGCCGTCATAAAAGGATCGTTATGGTGTCATTGGAAAGCTCTGTTTATGCCCTTTCAGGGATAGATACTTGTTTTACGCTCTGGGTCTTATTTAGGCATGAAAATGATCACATAAACAGCCCTATTTTGGCTAAAAACACCCCGCTGGGCGGTACATATAAATAAACCGCTAGCCCGCTAATAAGGTGTTAAGGCTAGGGCAGGAGCATTAGAGACAAATAGGAGAACATGGAGGTGGAATTGGGGGGGGTGAAAGAGTGTCTACAGTGTGACATGGGAGGGAGGAGAGTGGAGGAGACAATAGAACATATAGTGACAGAGTGCCAGGGGTATGCAGAGGAGAGAGATGGGTTGGAAAATGAGTTGAAATGGGTGGTAGGGGAGAGGGAATGGGAAGAACAGAAAGAGGAGGAGGATGAGGGTGTAAAATTTGTGTTAGGTCTCGGGACAGAAGAGGGGGTAGATGGAGAAATGGGGAAAAGAATGAAGGTAGTGAAAAGATTCCTGGAGCAGGTCTGGCAGAAGAGAAAACGGAATAGAATAGAATAGGGTGAGGGGGGAGAAGGTGACCAGAGAGGGGAGGAAGAAAAATGAGATTAAATAGTAGAGAGGGGAAAAGTTAAATTAAGGTAAGGAGAGAACAAGATATTGGGGGGTGGAGGAGGGGGTAAAATAAGGAGAGGAGAGTTCTGCTTAAGCTATAATATACTTCAATTATCTTTCTTTAACTATCCTTTCTACGACTACATATTTTCTAAACTAATTCTTAAATCTAGCTCTAGCTGTTTCTGGAGAAGTCACCGGTGCATAGGTGAGCTGGCTTGGAAAGGGACAGCAACTCCACAAAAAGAAGAAGAAGAAGAAGAAATGGATAGAAAATTGGCTCAGCGATAGAAAGCAAAGAGTAGTCATAAACGGTAAGGCATCTAAATGGACCAATGTAAGTAGCGGAGTACCCCAGGGATCGGTACTAGGACCAATTCTCTTTCTAATTTACATCAACGACATAGATGAGGGTCTCACCTGTACAATCTCAAAATTTGCTAACGATACAAAAATTGCAAATAGCGTACTCTCAAAAGAATAAGTTGACGATATGCCACACAATCTAGATAAATTGTCATGGTGGGCCCAAATTTGGCAAATGAGTTTCAATGCGGATAAATGTAAAGTACTACATATCGGATACCTAAATGAGAAAGCAAACTATTCGATGAATGGCACTCAGCTTAAGAATGTAAACAGAGAAACCGATTTGGGAGTAACAATATCGAGTAACCTAAAACCGAGTCAACAATGTTCAGAAGTTGTTAAGAAGGCAAACAAAATAATTGGCTTTATAGGCAGGTCATTTGAGCATAAATCCAAGGAAGTTATCCTAACCCCTTACAATTCCTTAGTCCGCCCTCTTCTGGAATACTGCGTTCAATCCTGGTACCCTTATTACCAAAATATATAAACAAGCTAGAACGAGTTCAACGTAGAGTTACCAAAATGATACCTAGCCTAAAGAACAAACCATACGAAGAGCGTCTTAGAGAATTAAATCTATTTCCTTTAACCCAGCGCAGATTAAGAGGTGACTTAATTCAAGTGTTCAAAATCATCAAAGGCATCGACAATATCAACAGTAGTAAGTACTTCACTATCGACCAATCTAATTACACGCGGGGAAACGGTTGCAAAATTATTGGTAAATCTTTTAACTCACACGAATCTAAGAATTTCTTCTCCAATCGAGTTGTCAACTTGTGGAATGGGCTTCCCCGAGACGTTATAGACTGCAGCACCGTTGATTCATTTAAACTCCGCTTAGACAAATATCTCGCATCAAACCCGCGACTGACTGTGTTTGTAAATGAATAACTTTATTTTATCCCCCCCTCAGTTACTAACCCATCTGTCCCCTACTAACTTCCTAATCCTGCCACGGACATTAGTTCCAGGGCAGTAGTTCCCTTTCCAATGTTCCCTTACCCACTCTAAACCACTGTTTGGACACTTGATCCTCAGTGTTTTGGAGGTCAAGCAGCCTAGAAGGGTCACTAGACCTGTTGTTGCTTGATTTCCTTTGTACTCCTTTGTAATCCTTTGAAGGTAGGTCACCTTAGGCTGTGAACTATGGACCAGCAGGATTGGTGAAAGGTAGGTCACCCTGGGCTGTGAACTATGGACCAGCAGGATTGGTGGAAGGTAGGTCACCCTGGGCTGTGAACTATGGACCAGCAGGATTGGTGAAAGGTAGGTCACCCTGGGCTGTGAACTATGGACCAGCAGGATTGGTGGAAGGTAGGTCACCCTGGGCTGTGAACTATGGACCAGCAGGATTGGTGGAAGGTAGGTCACCTTGGGCTGTGAACTATGGACCAGCAGGATTGGTGGAAGGTAGGTCACCTTGGGCTGTGAACTATGGACCAGCATGATTGGTGAAAGGTAGGTCACCCTGGGCTGTGAACTATGGACCAGTGTAAAGTTAGTTAAAATAGGTTAGCCTAAACAAACCGGATGCGGAAATAACTTGAGCCGACCTTGCCAAGTGTGATATCTTTCTTGGTGACACTGGTAGAGTGTTCGCCTCATAGTCCAAGGGTACCGAGTTCAATCCCAGGACCTGGCATATTTTCGTGAGGCTATTCCTGCATCTAACGAAGTTTAGGTGTGTTGGTAAAATTGTTCAGATGGTTGAGAGTAAGATCGGAGCTCCATGAATCCTCTTTCGGGTATGGTGTAAAAAACAATTCCTACAGGACAAGGAAGGGGATAGGAGAGAACAGGGGGTGTAGTGAGACTCGCCTGGGTTGGGTTGTGGAGTTGCCGGCCGCTCAAGCGAGTTGCCAACTGGGCCATTAGTGTGCCTCTGTAGCACAAGGTGCCTTGTGTGTGCAACGCTCAGTGAAGTTGACTCACCATTCCCGTTCGCCACTCTGACGGACTCCCGGTCGTTTCGGCTCAGGCTTGTTCCTCTCTGTTCTGAGCCTTTGCTTCCCGGACGGTGAAGCAGTGTAAAGTCAGTGAAAATAGGTTAGCCTAAACAGACCGGATGCGGAAATATCTTGAGCCGACCTTGCCTAGTGAGATATCTTTCTTGGTGACAATGGTAGAGTGTTCGCCTCATAGCCCAAGGGTCCCGAGTTCAATCCCAGGCCCTGGCATATTTTCCTGAGGCTATTCCCGCATCTAACGAAGTTTAGGTGTGTTGGTAAAATTGTTCAAATGGTTGAGAGTAAGATCAGAGCTTCATAAGTCCTCTTTCGGGTATGGTGTAAAAAACTATTCCTACACCAGCAGGATTGGTGAAGGCAGGTCACCTTTGGCTGTGAAATACAGGTCTTAAAATCGACAAAGTAATGGGGCAACATCTTAAAATCTGAAAACTAATGGGACTAAGCATAAGGGAGAAGGGGATCTAGATAAACGACCCATTTCCCCTTAAGAGCTTGAAAAAGGTCTAGAGGCAGAGTAAACATAACATTCTTTGATGTTTGTAAACTCGGTCAAAACCTGCAATAACGATTACAGAACACCCCATAATAAGCCCACAAAGATTTTTAGATTTAAGGACATTAACCCTGTTTGTTTGGCTATTTTAATACCTATTGCCCCATTTCTTTGCCTATTCTAAAACCTTTCATACCGTATAGGTGTCTACTTTTTCCTGGCGAGAGATAACAAGCCTGCCATTTAGGAAGAATCGGCCTCTGGCCGGGTAATTTTTCTATTACATTTTTTTTTTTATCTCGAAGGCGAGTCTTGGAGGTATTTTATTGAGCTTGATGGAGGTCTAGGGAATAAATTAAAAAAATATATACAACATTAACCCTTCTTTAGCAGCGCGCATCATATGTCGAGTGAAAGAAATTTGGACTATGTGGCGGCTCACAACATAAGTCGTGTGGCATTTTCAGCACGTAATGTTGCTGAGAGAGAGAGACAAGTAGTGGCAGGAAAGTAGCGAGCGTATGACTGCTCCAGACCACTGCGGTGGACCAACTGACATGAATCCCACCCTCCTCCACCCTCTCACACTCGCTACACAGTGAATTGTTTAGGGAAAGTACCGAATTACATGGTTTTTGCACTCGTGTTGCGCGATTGTTGCAAGAGAACTAGCGGTCATAAAAGGATCGTTGGGGTGTCATTGGAAAGCTCTGTTTATGCCCTTTCAGGGATAGATACTTGTTTAACGCTCTGGGTCTTATTTAGGCATGAAAATGATCACGTAAACAGCCCTATCTTGGGTAAAAACACCCCGCTGGTGGCTACATATTATTTACCGCCTAGGCCGCTCGTTAGGTGTTAAGAATATGATAAAATTCTCCCCTGATTTTCGTTTAAATATAACTTTAATAATTTTCAAATAAATACATCTTTATACCATGTTTACAATAGTGTCAATGGAAACTATCAAAAATATTATTTAATAGTCCAACATATGAAAACTATTTTATTTTATTTCTATTTTTCAGAAGCAACAAGCAACTCCAAATCAATCCAAGCCTCCATGAAGCAAATTGTTGAGACCTGCTCCTACAATGGTGGCCAATACGAAGAAGGCGAAGTAAGGCATTAATGTTTTTGTTAACCCTTTACTACCGGCGACGTCTTTTTCATCATATTCTGCAACTATTAGACGATTGTATTCAGCTTAGGACGGACCTCTAGCAATAATAAGCCTTCAAACTATCTCCACCAACCCTTTTAACTACCATATATCCTACCTAAGCTGCATTATATCTTATAAATATAGCTAGAATAAACTATAACACGTCGCCTGTATTCAAAGGGTTAATCATATCATCAAAGTAACCAACTCGAAACACTGTTTGGCTCGCGGTTATTTGTTTTTACATTCCCCTGTGCTGCTCCTTTACTTTAGTGGTTTGTAAGATGTTTCACTCCATTTATTGGGCATTAATATGACGCTTCACCCCATTCAGGTATCGAGTTTGTTTTTCTGGGTGAGCTATAGTGAACCTGTGACTTGGAAGATATCAGCCCATGAGGGATAAGGGGGTCCAAAATAACCAAAAACCTCCCCTTAATATACAAGTTAAATTCATGTCTTAAAGTTCGTATTATGTATTTGAAATTGATAAATTGTCCAAAACAATTACATTTCATGATAATTATCATATTTTAATTTTCATATTCATTCCAGCCTTTGTAACAAATTGTTTTTGGTTGACCCCAGCTAATATCCTTGCCATTTGGGAAGAGCCAGCCAGGAAATAAGTGTGGAAATTTACAGTACATTTGCTCTAGCCCGTTTTTTGACAGATTTTCTGTCTATCATTAGAGGATATTATACAGCTTAAGAAGGATCTGGCTGAATTAGAAGGACAAAGACTCAATTAATCCTCTGACTTCCATATACCATTTCTAATCTGAATAAAATAATCAACTAATAACCAGAATATATATATATATATATATACATAATGTACATATATATATATATATATATATATATATATATATATATATATATATATATATATATATATATATATATATATATATATATAAACATATATATATATATATATATATATATATATATATATATATATATATATATATATATATATATATATACAGTATATCGTTTATACCGTTATGATAATATTCGGTTTAACTCAATATATGGTAGGATTCTCAATAGTCATCACTAGCCTATGGATAGATAATACAAAGTTTTCCGGAAATAAATACGTACAATTATACAAATTTGGAGTATATTTTAATACAGTGTTGTTGACTAATTGATATATTTTAAATTAGGGGAAAGAAAGGGTGTTCCAGGTCCTTTATATACACGAGTATAATTCCCTATGGAGTTACAATAATGATTTGTGTCACAGTTTGTAAGGGTGTCAAGAGGGTATCACACCAGAGATTTTATCGTCAAACTTTCGATCGTTAATTTGTTTTCCCCAAACCATTCTGGGATGTTTTGCACCGGTAACGGAATAACAATTTAAGGGGAGGCAGACCGTTTGTTTGGTCTATTAATTCATTTACTCATATATATTGTTTAGTTTCCTCCCTAGACCTCCATCAAACTTACAAAAACACCCCCTAGACCCCCCTTCAATATAAATTTCCCGGCCGAAGGCCGGTTCCTCTTAAAATTGCAGGCTCGCCAGGAAATAATATCGATACCCAAATGGCACGAAAGGTCTTAAAATTGACAACGAAATGGGGGGAAAGATGTTAAAATTCGCCAAACTAATGGGACGAACGTCTTATAATTTCAAAACTAGGGGGGCTAAACGTTAGGGAGAAGGGGGTCCAGAAAAACGGTCTGCCTCCCCTTAAGCTAGATGAAATTAGGTGAGCCAATTATTTGAAAAGCTTACCTTATAAGGCCGCCAGACTAGTATTTATGATAAAGGTTGAAGGGAAATGCATTAGTGTGATACAGGCCATTATTATTTGTTTATATATTTAACCCAATCCAATCTCGCAACCTAGACTGCTTTGGATTGTAACTGGTTGTGTTGTGGCCATTTAGGAGTGTGGCCGTATTAACCTATTCTGCTGTCAATACTATACCCATCAATTAACCCCTTTAACGAGAAATTGTATCCTTCTTGCATCTCATGTAATAGTATTTCTAGTTTTCTTTTTCTTGAACAAAGCAAAGATAAGGAAGGAGTATCGGAAGAACTGAAAGGTGTGTGAACAATTGTGATTGTATACGTTCATAAACTGTGTGGTGTGTATGCAATATTGAAATTGATAGGTAAATTTTCAGGTGTCCATTATGCATTTCAAAAATTGAGCAAGGACTATAAGATAACAAACTATGTTGGAAAAAAGTAATTTACTATAGAAAAGTAAAAATTGTCAAGTTATTATTTTGTTGGTTTATTTGAATTTCATTGGAGGTGTTTGGTGTTGTGGTAAAATTAATAAAATATAGATTATTAGTAGGATCAGGGATATTTAGTAGTAAGGCCGGTCTATATGATCTGTGCCCCATGAATATTCTTTCCTCTCACTTAAACATTAGGCTACCATAGTGCGGTTGGGAATATGAACATGATTAGATTAATATCCAGTATTCGACAATGGATAATAAGTCGTAGGCGTGTGCATAACTTTAACCGTCCTGGTGGTGTAATGGTTAAGGTGTCTAAAATTCTGTGTGTGATAACCCGGGTTCGAATCCCGGCGGATCATATATACTTTAATTAATTTCATTGGAGGTGTTTTTTGTTGTGGTGAAATTAATAAAATATAGATTATTAGTAGGTTCAGGGATATTTCGTAGTGAGGCCGGTCTATATGATCTGTGCCCCATGAATAGTCTTTCCTCTCACTTAACCCTTTCGCGCATTTATGACGCAGAGGTTGCCAGATTAGCAATAAGGAAGAGAGTTCTCTCACTCTTATAATTACCTCTCCAAAATTAGTTTTCTGCCCACGGCTAACTCAAAAGACAACTGCAGAGGTTGAAGTAACTAAACTAAAGGTTTATAAATACCCCTGATGGTAACAAAGGCTTTAAACTATCCCCAATAGGCTCAACATCGCGTCATATGTCAGAGAGGGTTAAACATTAGGCTACCATAGTGCGGTTGGGAATATGAGCATGATTATATTAACCCCATCACGACCATATGACGCAGATGTTGCCAGATTAGCAATAAGAAATAGAGTTCTCTCACTCTTATAATTACCTCTCCTAAATTAGTTTTCTGCCCACAGCTAACTCAAAGACAACTGCAGAGGTAAAAGTAACTAAACTAAAGGTTTCTAAATGCCCCTGATGGTAAAAAAGGCTTTAAAGTATCCCTAATAGGCTCAAAATTGCGTCAAAAACGTGAGAGGGTTAATATCCAGTATTCGACAATGGATAATAAGTCGTAGGCATGTGCATAAACCTTTAACCGTCCTGGTGGTGTAAAGGTTAAAGTGTCTAAAAATCTGTGTGTGAAAACCCAGGTTCGAATCCCGGTAGATCACATATATGCTTTCATTAATTTCATTGGAGGTGTTTGGTGTTGTGGTGAAATTAATAAAATATAGATTAATGGCAGAGTTGGCAATGAGGAAATAAAGAACATAGTGGATAGGTGGCAAGTAAAGGTACAGTTCCGCGCACATGAAACAGATATACATCAGCCACGGAAAATCTGCGGTGTATTCTTTCTGGTTGAAGTTACGATGGGGCAGAAGGGGAGGGATGGAAGCGTTGGTGGTGGTGGAGGGGGGGGGGGGGTGTAATAGTTTGACGGGTGAGGGATAGCAGTGGTAGGAAGGGAGGCAGAGGAGGGTGGCTGGCCTATGAGGGGTAGGGTAGCACCCACAGTGTAAGGTGGAATAAATTATTTGGAAGTTAAACTAAAAGGTTCACTTTTGTAATATCTGATAAGCTAGATCTGTTACATCTGTAACACAGCATTATAATTAAAATCGGAGGAAATTGTTCAAACAATTGTTTCAGGTCTCACGCGAATTGATGCGGAGGAGAACAGGGCTACCAACTGTACGGGGTTTGGTATTTTGTGGTTGGCAAGATTGGTAACACTAAGTATAGAAGTTGTGACGCCTGCCAGCGTTGGCAGAATCGCCTCCCGGTCGCCACTAGCGCTCGCCAGGGCAGTGAAATGGGCTACAGTCTATCTACAATGTTGTACTTTCTTTCATGTGAATCGTCATGTCACAGGCAGTACAGAAGTGGTCTTTATTTTCGCCTGTGACAATGCATTATATTTTATATCATGAGTAGAACATAAGATGCATTGAATATTGTTGAGGAGAGAGAGAACCATATAGGCAGTGGGGTGGTAGTGTGTGCATGCGTATACATGTGCTGCCTTCCCCCCGCTCGTAGGCTTGCGCGCGTGCCGTCTCACGCCTCTTGATTGGCTGGTGGCTCCTGGCGCCTTCTGCAGGTCTGCTGCCTGGTGACGTAGCGGCCTGTGATTGGCTGACCACCATGCCTTTGTGTGATCCTAGGGGTCCCGAGGAGCTACTCTCTTCAGAGCTTGCCTGACTAGCATACCCTTAACATATCCCTTGCCACCTGTCCCCCGACTTCTACCTATAGAGCACTTTCTCTCTCTCTCAACTTCTTACCTCTCATTCTTCCTCTCTATTTAATATCATAACTCCCCTTTGGTTCTGCACGATTTCATATATCGGCCATCGTATTATATGCTGAAGCTCTCAGATATTACATGTTTAGTTAGGCATTTTGGAGGAGTTACCATTTTGTCTGTAGAGGTTCGACGCACTCACGGTGTCTCCCTACCTATTGCTTGGCTGTCTGCTGGGCTATTTAATGCTAAACTGGGGTAAGGCTACTTGTGTTGTGATTTCCGATGTGTAACAGGTTTTGTTGAACCTGTACAATCGCAACGGAGACGTGGGAAGCCTAGGTGGTCTTTCTGACTGTGTACCTTGTGAGTTTAGCACTGTGTTGCGAGTGAGGGCTTAACGTAATTTGGCCGCACAGTCTTAAGGACCTCGCTAGGCTACGAGCCACTTGCTCAGCCATTGTTTCCTAGCCTACGACATCCCAGCTAGACTTTATTAGCCTAGCAGACACCCGATTAGGATCATAAGCTCTTATGTTTTGTATGCAGCATTTTTATTCACGTTGATTGTAAGCCTTGGTTGTTGTTGAGTTGCACAACCCGAGCAGGCTTTTTGAGTTGCCTGACGAAGTACTTCTTTTGTTGTTGGAGATAATACTATTGTGCATTTATCGTTATTCCCGTGTCAGTTAACACTGTCTGTCCCTAAACTTGTCATATCTTGTTCCTGCTTTATATAACAGTTCAAAATCCGATTCGATCATCTTAAGCAGCATCAGACTTTCTTCAGAAGATTCCTGCTCGATGCTTTAGGACTTTCATTCACTTTCTTTAATATAGGAGTGACAGTTTATTATTGTTTAGAGTAACTTTAATTATACCTTCTTCTTGTTTGCATTAAATCATTGCAGTGATTTAATTACGATCTGTATCCTTGTATACCTTACAAACGTAATTGTATGTTGTTGTGATCAGGCTGTATCAGAGATCATCAGCCTGTAGTAGTAGTGCATTAAATTATACCGAGTTATAGGATACCCCGCTATCGCAGATTTAACTCTGGAGGGTATAGGTGTTTTTGTGCGCCGGCATTATAAGCTCGAGGGTTAAATCTAGTGTTACCGTTGTGGCTGTGTGCCTTTCTAGTCCAATGATTAATAGCCCTTGTTTTATACGAGTCCCGGTTGTAACAAATGGCGACCTTGCTTAGGATTTTGTGAACTTAGAGAAATATTGCAGGAGTGTTGTGGTCATTTGTTTTTGTTTAAAGGAATATAGTGGACACGTGGAATTTGTTTTGGCAAGTAGTATAACACTTAAGAGTCTTCAAGCATTTTTGAGTGAATAGTGCTACATAAGAGTTTAGTTTTTTTTTTTTTTTTTTTTTTTTATATATATAAACGTTGAGAATTTTCGGTTAACAATATGTCGGACGACGGATCAGTGTACAGTGAGGATACAGTACGGGAAGCAGGCTCTGAGGTGCAGCAGCGGGGTTTGTCCGAAGGCATTAGAGTTATAACTAGTGAGGAGGATGCAAGGAAGTTTCTGGAGATGCCTATTACTGTTGACCGGGTGTCGGGGATTGATCAGTATGGTCTCCAGTGTTTGGCCACGGTCATGGGGCATGTGGGCACTAGCAGCATGTCGAGAGGTGACCTGGTGGCCTGTGTGCTCGGCGGGGTGCGTGGGGCTTCAGGTGGAGCGGGAGCTGGGGCACCTTCAGCCCAGCTCCCATTCCACTCGACTCCTACCATGGCGCCCCCTCGGGCTCCGGAGCCGGGTACGTTCCCGCAGGCCGATAGTCACTGGCAGCGTGGTTTGCACTTGGGTGACTCTCCAATTGTTGCATCTCCTCCTCCTCAAGGTTTGACTCCAGATATGCTCTTCCAGCTTGAGATGGATAAGATGCAGCAGCAGCGGGAATCTGAGCAGCAGCAGCGGGAGTTTGAGATGGCTAAGATTCAGGCTGAGGAGAGAAGGGCCAGATATGAGAGTGAGGAGAGAAAGGCCATACGTGAGGCTGAGCTTCGGGTTGAGGCTATGAAGTACTGTGCAGACATAGATCTTGAGAAGTCTCGGGTGGAGTCAACAGGGCAGCGTCTCGGTTCTGGGAATCGAGGTCTTGATCAGTCTTTATCGCACCTTCTTAAGTTAGTCCCTGTATTTGATGAGTCAGGTGTCACCGAATATTTTATGCGTTTTGAGAAGAAGTGCCAGGAGCACCAATGGCCCGAGGTTAAGTGGGCAGCCCTTGTTTCCTCTAGGTTGGTTGGCAAAGGACTCAGGGCATTTGATGCGTTGCCCTTGGAGTCTTGCATCGATTATGAGGTATTGAAGGAGGCTGTCCTGCGGGCATATGAGTTACAACCAGAGACGTACAGATTGAAGTTCCGGGGTGTAACGAAGGGTCGTGAGTGCACCTTTCTTGAGCATGCCCGGGATCTGTCCGATGCATTTAGAAACTGGCTGCGTTCTGAGAAGGCATCGACGTTTGAGGAGTTGAAACAGCTGATGCTTCTAGAACAATTTTTCAAGTGTATGGGCGGCGATCTGACGTTGAATATTAAAGAGAAAAACCCGAAAACTCTTCAGGAGGCAGCTGAGATGGCTTACCTTCGGTTATCTTTGATTCGTGGGTGCGGTCTTGCACAGAGAAGTGATGTAGGCAATAAGGAGCGTAACCCTCCCCCTCCCCGAAACACTGATACACATAATTACACTAAGAACAAGAGCAACGACACCAAAACTGACCATAAACCTAGTACCGTCCCGTTTAAGAAGGGTCAGTGCCCTTCCCCACCTCATGGGAAGCCCAAGGGAGAGTTAGAGTGTTTTCATTGTTATGAGAAGGGGCATTTTGCAAGAGCCTGTCCAAGCAAGCTACCTAATGCAGTTGTGTCTTTGGCTCGCAACATTGGGGTGTCCCCGAAGTCGTCTGAGTTTGCCCGGGGTATAACGTCAGAGGGTGGGACACAGCCAGTGGAGAAGAATCCGGAAGGCTCGAACCCTGTCCGCGATGTCTTTTGTGACCATCGAGGGCGTGGCTTCGTGAAGTGGGCTGGTATGAAGCATGGAGTTGAGCTGTTGCGAGACACGGGTGCCTCTCAGACTTTGATGAAGAACTTTACTGGTAGACCAATAAACGCGGCACGGGTAATTGTGGTGCAAGGTATCAATGCTATCAGGTCATACCCGTTGGTCAGGATGGAACTGAAGGTAGATGGTGTGACACAAGAGTTGGATGTGGGAATTGTGGAGAACTTGCCTGTTGGGGGCGTCGACCTCCTTCTCGGCAACGACTTTGCGGTGCCTACTTCTGAGGTTTCACCCTTATTCGTTGCCGAGAAGCCGGCCGACGTGAGTAGGGAGGAACAGGAGGGGGTAGAGAAGTGTCAAGTACAACCTATGGCGTGCGTTGTTACAAGACCTCTTGCATCCAAAGTGTCACAGCCTATTCCTCAGTCTTCTGATCAACGGAGGAACGTTCGGAAGAAGACGGCTAATGTTGGTAAAAGTTTGGAGAGTTTAGTACCAGCAGCTCTTCTTGGCGACTCAGTGTTGGCACCATTGTTGGAGTCTGGAGAAGCCCCAGGACCTGTCACAGCTAGTGAGGAGGTAGGGCAGGAAGAGACTCCGAGGCAGCAACGTTACACACAGAGAGACAAAAGGGTTGCTCAGTTTGATATTGGGGGAGGACTTGGGTTGCTTCGGAAGCATCTAGACAGGTTGGTTCCCTCAGATATTTGTAAACTGCAGTTGGAGGATCCGGAAGTTCAGAAGTGTGGTAATGGTGCTGTCGAGATCAGACACGAGGACGGGGAAACATGTTGTTACGCTGGCCAGCTTGTCAGAATGTGCTCGGGACTCGCTAGCGCTCACCAGGGCAGTGATATGGGCTACAATAATCGTAGAACGATGTTCTTTCTTTCATAGAATACATGTTGTCACATACAGATCAGCGGTGATCTTTGTTCTTGTCTGTGACACTTGGAAGTGTTTTATGTCGTTGCTGGAATATAAGATGCATGGTGTGAAGTTAAGGAGAGAGAGAGCGGGGTAGGCAGCATGGTGGTAGTTTGTGCGTGTGTATGTACGTTTGCCTCCCGCGCTCCGAGGAGTTTCCCACGCCCGTGATTGGCCGGCGGCCCTGTCGACGTCATAGAATGCTTGCTCTTCATGACGTAGTCGTCTGTGATTGGCGGCCGCGGTCCTGGGACAGTGGTGCGGGCTCCTATCCTTGTGTTTCCTGCAGAGCTAGGCTTGGTGTGCTAGGTCCTACATGTCCCTTGCAACCTGTCTCCCATATAACCCTCTATACTACTATCTCTCTCTCTGAACTTCTTCGGTTTCATACTTCTCTCTTTATTCAATTACTTATCCCTTCTGGTTCTGCATACGACTTCCAATTGTCGGCCAATCGTATTACCAGCACCAGCTCTCCATATATGTTTGCACAAGTTTTAGGGATTATTAGAGTCATAGTCAAATGGTACCATAGTGTTGGGGTGCTTCTAATTATTGAGCTGTTCTCTCTTATTATTTAATGCTAGACATGGAAGATATCTTTGATCGTTGTCTGAGTTATGTATGTGGCAAGTCAGAGCCTGTACAACATCGACGAAGCTAGCTAGCCTGTAACCCTTGTGCATATTTTCCTTTGCGAGTGTAGCAGTATACAAGTGAAGGGCTTTTGCCTACTCTCACCTGTATGATTGCTACCTCATTTTTGTTGACCTTTGTGGAGCGCCAGGGCAAGACCAGATACTAGAGATCTGGACTTACAAAGAGAACCTCCAAGTCACTTAACGTAACATAAGGGAAATCTGTTCAAGGGGAGGCAGTAGGCTACGAGCATGCTTGCACTCTGCCTAGTTTCTTAGTACCTTTTATGCCACTGCTAGACTTTATTAGTGAGATAGACAGCATTGTGTTTATTAACTTTAATTGTGTATGCTTTAGGAATTATTCACGCCTTATTTTAGCCTAGGTTGATGCATAGTGCACAACCCAGTTTGGCTGTTACGTTGGCTAAGGAAGTACTGTTTTGAGTGGCGATTATTAGGGCTGTCACAGAGTTGTTGCACTCCCTTGTTTTATATATATGTATCCTACTTATTGGTGTATTTAAGATACACGCTTTGGTGTCCTGCCCCTGCATTATTTCTGTTCTATATTAACGAGCATCTTAGAGCATCAGACGTTTTCAGAAGATTCTTTATCTGATTGCTGTAGGACTAGACTTCCAGTGTTTTCATAGAGCATTGTAAAGTTTAGTGTTGAGTACAGACTCACACTAAAGTTAACGTAAGCATATACTCCTTTCTTAAATCTTATCATAGTTTATTCAAGCATTGTTATTACTTAAGAGCATTTTATTAACGTAAAGTTGTGAGTAGGCTTTGCCGTCATCGGTAAGCCTTTGTAGAAGTGCACTAAAACCCAGTTAATTGATACCCCGTTATCCAGTAGATTAAATCGGGAGGGTTTTAAGTGTTTTGTTCACCGGCGTAATAGTTCGAGGGTTTGGAATTAGCGTACCGTTGTTGCAGATATAGCCTATCATCTAGTCCAATATTGACTGCCCTTGTTTATTTCGTAGTGCCGGTCGTAACAAATGGCGACCTTAGACCAGAATATAGTGATCTGAATATTCCATTTTTTTTTTGGAGAAATCTTATTGCCATTTGGGGGTTGAATTTATTTCTCGCATTGTTGGCAGTAGACATTGTTTTGAGGATACATAGAATTTGTTGGAGTTATTGTTGACCTGGTATTGCACTCAAGAACATCTTCGAATATTTTTTGGTGAATAAAGCTATGCAAGAGTTGGCTATTTTGTCTGGACTTGAGAATTTTGTTGTTGACTCCATCATGTCACTGGACGGGTCTGAGCATAGTGAGGGCACAGTGCGAGAGGCAGGCGAGGAGGTGGAGAAGGTGGAGTTGTTAAGCGGCGTTCGGGTGGTGAACAGTGAGGAGGATGCTCGGATTTTGGGGGGGAAGCCTATGTCGGCGGACCGGGTGTCGGGGCTAGACCGGTACGGACTGCAGTGTGTGGCCACGGTCTTAGGGTTTTCCGGTACTAGCAGTATGTCGAGAAGTGAACTGGCTGCCTGTGTGCTGGGTGGGGTGCATGGGGTTTCGGGTGGAGTGGGAGCTGGGGCACCTTCGGCCCAGCCCCCATTCCACTCGACTCCTATCATGGCGCCCCCTCGAGCTCCGGAGCCGGGTACGTTCCCGCAGGCCGATGCCCGCTGGCGGTTGGGTATGCCTCTAGGTGATTCACGGGGTGGGTCCCCAATAGTAGCACCCCCTCCTCAAGGTTTGTCTGCCGAGATGTTGTTTCAGCTCGAGCTCTCCAAACTTCAGCAGCAGGCTGAACAGCGAAAGCATGAGGCTGAGCTTGAGCAGTGAAAGGCTGAGCTCGAGCAGCGGAAGCATGAGGCTGAGCTTGAGCAGCGGAAGCTCGAGCTCGAGCAGCAGGAGCGAGAGTCTGAGCGCAAGTTTGAGTCTGAGAGGTATTGTGCCGATGTTGACCTAGAGAAAACTCGTGTAGAGGTGACGAGGAACCGGGTCGCCCAGGGGGGTCGAGCCCATGACCAGTCCCTGTCGCATCTACTTAAGTTGGTTCCAGTGTTTGACGAGTTGGGAGTTACAGAATTTTTTCTCCGGTTCGAGAAAAAGTGCCAGGAGCACCAATGGCCCGAGGAGAAGTGGGCAGCCCTCGTTTCTTCACGATTGACGGGGAAAGCACTCAAGGCGTACGATGCTTTGCCCCTAGATTCCTGTGTGAATTACGAGTTATTGAAAGAGGCTGTCCTGAGGGTGTATGAGCTACAGCCAGAGACCTATAGGCTGAAGTTTAGGGCGGTTCCAAAAAGAAAGGAGAGCACTTTCCAGGAACACGCTAGAGAGCTGTCAGATGCATTTGAAAATTGGTTAAGGTCGGAGAAGGCAACTACTTTTGATTCAGTAAAGCAGTTAGTGTTGTTAGAACAATTTTTTAAATGTACTGGCAGTGACTTGACTCTTAACCTTAAAGAAAAGCAACCGAAAACTCTACATGAGGCGGCTGAGCTGGCTGACCTCAGGTTGTCATTGATTCGCGGGTGCGGGTCTGCACAGAGGGCTGAGGCAGGTAACAAGGGGCGTACCACTCCACCCCCCCGAATTAATGACATAAACAATTATCCATTCAAGAGTACTGTTGCCAATTATGAACCCAAGTCGAAACCCTTCCCGTTTAAGAAAGGCCAGGGCCCTTACCCATCTCAGGGGAAGTCCAAGAGTGAAGTGGAGTGTTTCAAGTGTCATGAGAAGGGGCATATTGCGCGCTCATGTCCGAGCGCACCGCCTACAGCAGTGGTGTCACTAGTGAGCAACATCAGCGTTTCTTTGAGGTCTTCCGCGTTTGCCCGGGGTAAACAGTCGGTTGCGAAGTTATCGCCGGTGCAGAAGCAGCAGGAGGGCTCGTCACCCGTCCGTGATGTTTTTTGTGGTCATAGGGGGCATGGCACTGTGAGGTGAGCTGGTGTGAGGCATAGGCTTGAGTTGTTGCGTGATACGGGCGCTTCCCAGATACTTGTTAAGAATTTCACTGGCAAGCCTGTTAACGTGGCTCGGGTTGTGGTGGTTCAGGGCATCAATGCTACGCGGTCTTACCCGCTGGTCAGAATGGAGCTTGAGGTAGACGGTGTGACACGGGAGTTGGATGTCGGTGTGGTGGAGAAGTTGCCAGTTGAGGGGGTCGACCTCCTTCTTGGTAATGACTTTGCGGTGCCCACTTCCGAGGTTCCACCCTTAGTCGTTGCCAAGAGGGGGGCCGACATGAGTAGGGAGGAGCAAGAGGGGCTTGAGAGATCTCAGTCTGTTCAGGTGTCACAGCCTAGTACCCAAGTTTATGACCAGCGGAGGAAGGGTCGGAAGGAGAAAGTCGAGGCTGGTGGTCGGGTTGAGAGTTTGGACCCAGCGACACTCCTTGGTGACTCGGTACTTGACCCAAAGGTGAGCTCCGGAGTGGACCCAGAACCTGTCCCCCCTAGGGACATGGTAGGGCGTGATGGCACTCCGCGACAGAGTAGTTCCCAGTTGGAGGAGAGTTGTGGGAACGGGGCTACTGAACTCGAGGACGGGGAAGCATGTCAGGTGAACCTGTTAGAGGAGTTTGTGAGGCAACCACCTGAGCAGCCTACTGTCCCTACGTTGGTCTGCAGCGGCCAAGGTGGAGAAGGAGAGGGGGGCAGTGGGGCACAGGTGGAGGAGAGTCGGGATTGTCATGTCTCGGTGGAGCAGTGGGCGGGAGATACGAGTCAGGTGGCTGTGGATGCGCTAGAGCACCTGCCTGAGCAGCAGTGTGCAGCGCTCCAGCACCTGATCGGTCCATACCCCACTGTTTGTGCCGAGCACCCAGGCTTCACAACTCATGCGGTGCACGAGGTTCTGCCGGCAGGTCACTTGAGTGTCCGTAAACTGTTGGCCTCGTTGTTTCAGTGGTTCAAGGTGGGCGACGAGGCTTTGGCATGGTTGCCAGGTCAGGGTCGACCCATGGCTGCCAAGTATGGTGGTCAGAAGGAGGAGATTGAGCAGATTGGCGAGGTTGGCTGTGAAGTGGATGCGACCGGCCGTCGCATAGCCTCCCAATGCTGCTATAGTGAAATGCAACAGCCCTACCATAGACCGACTGTATCTGGCCATGTCGCTGAAGGCTGTGATGCTGGCAGGCAGATGTAGTTGCAAGGAATGCGGGGGTGCGCATGTACGGTATCGGCGGGGAAGCCTTAGCAATTATGAACTATGGGAGTGACTGCACAGGTGGTACAGATTGTCCCTCTCATGACCTGGCTGTTCTAGGGACGAAGGTGGAGAAGGAGGGAGACTATAGTTTAGAAGCTGCGGTCTCGGGTGGGTTGTGGGAGGGCAATAGGCATGTTGTTCGGCGAGATAAGTTGCAACCTCTTGTTCCTGAGCGACAAGAGGAGTTGTTTACTAGGCTGTGGCAGTACGTCCGCATGTTTATTGCTTCTCCAGGCCTGATGTATGGAGTAGAATCCGACATGGAGGCTGGAGACAGTGCAAGGCTCAAGTTAATTCCCTACCGTATAAATCCTGCTCGACAGCCTGTTGTGAAAGCAGAGCTAGATGACATGTGGAAAAAGGGTCTGAGGGATGAAGGATGTCGTGAGTGGTCGTTGCCAGTAACTTTGCAACCTGAGTTAAGTGGCAAGATCCGTGTGTATGTTGATTGCAAGAGTGTGGAAGCATTATCCCTGACAGACGCCTATCCATTACCCAGAGTTGACGACACCATAGACCGCTTCGGGGCTGCCTCGCTCATCACGAAGGTAGAACTAGTGAAAGGTTATTGGCAGGCCCCGTTGCCGGAAAGAGCGAAGAGAAGTGCCAGTCTTGCGATGAACTGGGCAGTTTATCAGTGTCAGGTGTTGTTGTGCTGCCGGAACACAAGTTGGATGTGTGGCATGCTAAGGGCACTGATAATGTTTTGGCTGATTGTTTGTTACGGGAGGGGTTGTTTGCAGGAGAACCCTCGCCGTTCAGTCAGTGTGTGTTGAGAGTGGAGAAAAACTAGGCTTGCCAATGTAGTGCAACTCCGCCAAAAACACTATTAAAATATATAAAAACCTCACATAAAAAAAACTTTCTTTTTGATAGTATATAAGTGCAGTATATCACAGCAAGCATCTAAGACACTCTGAGTTGTTGTCTTAGTAGGCTAGGCTTGGTGAAGCTTGCTCGTTGAGCGTGATATAATTGTGGCGCCCCCTGCTGAAGTGAGGCAAACGACGAACATAAAGAAATGAGAAAACAGCGTTTGAAAGTTCCCGCTCTCCCTCTCAACCCACGTGACTTGCCTCCCTCCCACCACCAGGAAGGGAGGGAGGCAGGGGTCGGTTGCCTCGCTACGAACTGTCAAACGCTGTTTTCTCATAATACATAATAGGAATAATGTAAATAATGATATTAATAGTAATATTAACGTTTTGTGGTACAAATATTTATATAATTTATTATATTTTAATTTATTGTACCACAATGAAAATGTATTCACTTACTGTTGTTGGTTAGGAAGTCTGGGCGATGATTGCAGTACAGAGATACTGGGAGATGAGTGCGGAGATACTGGGAGATGAGTGCGGAGATACTGGGAGATGCGTGCTGAGAGGCTGAGTGACGAGACTGATGTGACCCTGACCCTTCACTTAAACACATTATGTATAATAGGCACTTGAACTTATCGATAAACACTTTACCACATTATATGTAAAATGTAAATAATAACTGAATATACACTTGTGTTGGCTTCACACACTTATTTATATCGCACAAGGCACTTTCAATATTGATTATTCTTTGCTTATTATTATATTACCTTAAAACTAAATCAGTTTCTGTGTTCTTGTATATTTATTGATAATCAAAGAAGCCTCTCTCACCCTCGGCTTCCTCGTCATTATCTACATCACCCATCGGGTTAGGGTCATCAGCTACAGCCTCATCATCCGAATCTGGGTCATCACCATCAGACTCTGCCTCAGCCTCATGAGTAACACCCAGTATACTGTCCCAGTACCTACGCCGGATGTAGGGTGGCACCAGGTCTCCCACAAGTACTTTTAGATCCACCAACTTGGGTTTCGCCAGAGGGATGGGTTTGGTGTATTTCTGGGGAACATCATCGAGTGAGAGGTTGAAGGCTTTGTCTGCCCTCGGACCAGAACCCTTCACAATCCTCACAGATTCCCCCAAACCGTCTTCAATGGTGGCATAACTCGAGTCACAAGCGAAGCCAGTCGGGATGGTGTGGGACAGACGGAAGTAGGTTGCATCTATGAACCTAATAGTGGTGGGGTTGCGTCGAGTACATAACTTCTTAAGGCAGTCATAATCTTTGAAGTCTGTTTGTTGCATTTTCACAACCTCAAAGGGGTTAGACCTCTCACCTCCAGTCTTCCGGGTGGCCTTAATGATTTCGATGTGTACATCAGGCGTGAAAATGTAATTCAACTTCCTCATGTTCTTTTCAATAAGGGCAAAATCTCTATCTGCAGCCATGTAAGTATGACCAGACCTGAAATAGACTTGATGAATTTCCTTGAATCTGCCAGAATGAATGAAGGAGAGGTAGAAGAGCAGCAGTGTAATGTTTTTGTTCTGCCCTGAACAGTTATCGGAGAACATGTATATCTCGTTGACTTCAGGAGGGACAAATATATCAATGAACTTCTTGATGCAACTGCAAATTTCGAGTGCCCCCCTCTTAGCTGTCACTTCATCCCAAATAAACATATGCCCCTTTCCAGTCTTATAGTTGTGAATGTTAAAATTATATGTGCACATTTTTCTTCTATAAAAGGCGATTCCTGTCGATATCTTGGGGGTTGGAAGTGCTTGCTGAAGGTCCATGCAGAGGACCATGGTAGTGTCGGGAGTGTCAGTGACAAGTTTCTTGGGGAGATTGTATCCAACTGCAGCCTTGGCCAGGTGGAGAGATTGCCTCACCTCGATTGCCCTCTTCTCGGCCTCTGTCAGCAAAAAAATCCTTACACTTATTGGCATACACGTCACAAGTTTTGCACGTATCTTGGCGTGGTTTGTACAGCTTAAGATTGGAAAAGTTGGCCTTCAGCACATCGTCATAATAGTGCCAAGTACAGGGCACCTCACTTGGGTACTTTTCTTCCAGCCACTCTTTATATAACTCATACATTTGGCGCTTGCTTAGCATATCAGTGTCTAAATAACGCACATCTGGGGAGTTTTTGCGAGAATAATGGCTGGTAATAGTAGGGAAACTTTTCACATGCTCTACTACTTTACGGTTACGTTCGTCCGCGACTTTACCGTGACTGCCAGGCTTGCCTCTACGATCAGAGGTCATGTTGTTCAAGGCACGATCCAACCGGGCTCTAGGGATACCATGAATGTTTGCAAATGCCTGCTTACATACAGTGATAGGGATGTCATTGACGGTGACGTGATAATGCCGAGTGCAGCTTTTTTGTTTCTCCACATTCTCAGTTCGCCTCCGTTTCACAGCCTGGAATGTAGTCTGTTTTTGGATATAAACTGTCTGTGCATCCCAGCTGCCAGTCTTCCAAAAGTCTGTGAAAATGGACTGAATGTTCTGTTCACCCACAAGATCATAACATTTCGCAGCACAGGTACAGGGAGGCCCCACTTTTCGCTGTGGCATTTTCCTCCCTGTATAAGCAGACGTATACTCAAGGCCCAAGTTCCTATTTGATTTTGCTGCATTTTTCTTCCACTTTCGTTTGTTTCTCGGCCTCTTTCGTACTCCAGAGGGTGACTGTATATCTGGTTGGTCACTTGCCTCCCCATCAGCCATGGTGGAGAATAATAGCACAGAAAAAAGCACAAAACAAGAACAAAATGTGGAAGGTATGCGCTTGATACGAGCTGGCGCGAAAACTGAGGAGAGTGGAAGGGGAGTGGTGGACGCTGATTGGCTGGCGAGCGATGACTCATCATCATGGCGCCCGCTGATTGGTGGCGGCTCTTGTCTCGGGGCTTTGACTCAGTTCAGCACGGACTTCTCAGTCGTGCGTTAGCTGGGTAAAAAATCCTGCAATAATTCTGGGAAAATCGTCCTTATAGACACTTCCATGTCGATTTGAGGCAAATGCTTCTACCACAGGCTCAAGCATGCCTTTGCCTATCCGAGGCAAGTGCTAACTCAATTTCATCCGGCCCGTCGTTTGCCTCACTTCAGCAGGGGGCGCCACAATTATTATGATGCTATTATTTTTGGGAAGTGTTGTGCAGATTTGTTTTATAATGCAGTGTTTTATGTTTGTGATCGTGCCTTGTTTTCACAACTTGGGAGAGTGGCTAGGTGATGCGGGGTTGATGGGCATTCTGTCTGGTCAGATGTGGGTTTCGCCTGTGGCTGAAACGTCCCACATCTTGGGCGGGGTGTTACGCTGGCCAGCTTGTCAGAATGTGCTCGGGACTCGCTAGCGCTCGCCAGGGCAGTGATATGGGCTACAATAATCGAAGAACGATGTTCTTTCTTTCATAGAGTACATGTTGTCACAGACAGATCAGTGGTGATCTTTGTTCTTGTCTGTGACACTTGGAAGTGTTTTATGTCGTTGCTGGAATATAAGATGCATGGTGTGAAGTTAAGGAGAGAGAGAGCGGGGTAGGCAGCGTGGTGGTAGTTTGTGCGTGTGTATGCACGTTTGCCTCCCGCGCTCCGAGGAGTTTCCCACGCCCGTGATTGGCCGGCGGCCCTGTCGATGTCATAGAATGCTTGCTCTTCATGACGTAGTCGTCTGTGATTGGCGGCCGCGGTCCTGGGACGGTGGTGCGGGCTCCTATCCTTGTGTTTCCTGCAGAGCTAGGCTTGGTGTGCTAGGTCCTACATGTCCCTTGCAACCTGTCTCCCATATAACCCTCTATACTACTATCTCTCTCTCTGAACTTCTTCGGTTTCATACTTCTCTCTTTATTCAATTACTTATCCCTTCTGGTTCTGCATACGACTTCCATAGTCGGCCAGTCGTATTACCAGCACCAGCTCTCCATATATGTTTTCACTAGTTTTATGGATTATTAGAGTCATAGTCAAATGGTACCATAGTGTTGGGGTGCTTCTAATTATTGAGCTGTTCTCTCTTATTATTTAATGCTAGACAGTGGAAGGTATCTTTGGTCGTTGTCTGAGTTATGTATGTGGCAAGTCAGAGCCTGTACAACATCGACGAAGCTAGCTAGCCTGCAACTCTTGTGCATATTTTCCTTTGCGAGTGTAGCAGTATACAAGTGAAGGGCTTTTGCCTACTCTCACCTATATGATTGCTACCTCATTTTTGTTGACCTTTGTGGAGCGCCAGGGCAAGACCAGATACTAGAGATCTGGACTTACCAAGAGAACCTCCAAGTCACTTAACGTAACATAAGGGAAATCTGTTCAAAGGGAGGCAGTAGGCTACGAGCATGCTTGCGCTCTGCCTAGTTTCTTAGTACCTTTTATGCCACTGCTAGACTTTATTAGTGAGAAAGACAGCATTGTGTTTATTAACTTTAATTGTGTATGCTTTAGGAATTATTCACGTCTTATTTTAGCCTAGGTTGATGCATAGTGCACAACCCAGTTTGGCTGTTACGTTGGCTAAGGAAGTACTGTTTTGAGTGGCGATTATTAGGGCTGTCACAGAGTTGTTGCACTCCCTTGTTTTATATATGTATCCTACTTATTGGTGTATTTAAGATACACGCTTTGGTGTCCTGCCCCTGCATTATTTCTGTGCTATATTAATGAGCATCTTAGAGCATCAGACGTTTTCAGAAGATTCTTTATCTGATTGCTGTAGGACTAGACTTCCAGTGTTTTCATAGAGCATTGTAAAGTTTAGTGTTGAGTACAGACTCACACTAAAGTTAACGTAAGCATATACTCCTTTATTAAATCTTATCATAGTTTATTCAAGCATTGTTATTACTTAAGAGCATTTTATTAACGTAAAGTTGTGAGTAGGCTTTGCCGTCATCGGTAAGCCTTTGTAGAAGTGCACTAAAACCCAGTTAATTGTTACCCCGTTATCCAGTAGATTAACTCTGGAGGGTTTTAACCCTTAATTAGCGGCGAGCAACATAAGTCGAGTTAAATAAAGCTGGACTATGTGGCGGCGCTCGACATAACTCGAGTGGCAATTTCAGCACGTAATGTGGCTGAGAGAGAGAGACAAGTGGTGGCAGGAGACTACGAAAGTACCGAATTACCTGCTTTTTGCACTCGCGGGTGTTAAGTGTTTTGTTCACCAGCGTAATAGTTCGAGGGTTTGGAATTAGCGTACCGTTGTTGCAGATATAGCCTATCATCTAGTCCAATATTAAGTGCCCTTGTTTATTTCGTAGTGCCGGTCGTAACAATGTCATGTGAACCTGTTGGAGGAGTTTGTGAGGCAACCACCTGAGCAGCCTGCTGTTCCTGCGTTGGTCTGCAGCTGCCATGGTGGAGAAGGAGAGGGGGGCAGTAGAATACAGGTGGAGGAGAATAGGGATTGTCATGCCTCGGCGGAGCCATGGGCGGGGGACACGAGTCTGGTGGCTGTGGAAGTGCTAGAACACCTGCCTGAGCAGCAGTGTGCAGCGCTCCAGCACCAACTCGGTTCATACCCCACGGATCGTGCCGAGCACCCGAGCCTCACAACTCATGCGGTGCAAGATGTTCCGCGGGCAGGTCGCTTGAATGTTTCCAGACCGTTAGCCTCGTTGTTTCGGTGGTTCAAGGTGGGCGACGAGGCTTTGGCATGGTTGCCGGGTCAGGGTCGACCCATGGCTGCCAAGGGTGGTGGTCAGAAGGAGGACTTTGAGCAGATTGGTGAGGTTGGCTGTGGCATCGCAGTGCCCGGTCGTCGCATAGCCTCCCAATGCTGCTCTGATCGAATGCAACAGCCCTACCATAGACCGACTGTATCTGGCCATGTCGCTGAAAGCGGTGATGCAGCGCAGGCAGATGTAGTCGTAAGGAATGCGGGGGTGCGCATGTACGGTATCGGTGGGGAAGCCTTAGCAATAATGAACTATGGGAGTGACTGCACAGGTGGTATTGATTGTCCCTCTCATGACCTGGCTGTTCTAGGGACGAAGGTGGAGAAGGAGGGAGACTACAGGTTAGAAGCTGCTGTCTCGGCTGGGTTGTGGGAGGGCAATAGGCATCTTGTTCGTGGAGACAGTGCAAGGCAGTTGTTTACTAGGCTATGGCAGTACTTTCGCATGTTTGATCATTCTCCAGGCCTGATGTACGGCGTAGAATCCGACATGGAGGCTGGAGACAGTGCAAGGTTCAAATTGGCTCCCTACTGTATAAATCCTGCTCGACATCCTGTGGTCCAAGCAGAGCTGGATTACGTGTTGACGAAGGGTCTGAGGGATAAGGAATGTCGTGAGTGGTCGTTGCCTGTAACTTTGCAACCTGTGTTAACCCTTTATTAGCGGCTCACCACTTAAGTCGTATTTAATAAAGCTGGACTATGTGGCGGCGCTCGACATAACTCGAGTGGCAATTTCAGCACGTAATGTGGCTGAGAGAGAGAGACAAGTGGTGGCAGGAGACTAGCGAGCGTATGACTGCTCCAGACCACCGCGGCGAACCTACTGACACAAATCTCAGCTCCCTCCTCCCTCTCTCACTCGCTACATACTCAATTATGTACCGAAAGTACCGAATTACCTGCTTTTTGCACTCGCGTTGCACGGTTATTGCAAGAAAACTATCCATCATACAAGGATCGTTATGATGTCATTGGAAAGCTCTGTTTATGCCCTTTCAGGGATAGATACTTGTTTTACGTTCTGGGTCTTATTTAGGCATGAAAATGATCACATAAACAGCCCTATTTTGGCTAAAAACACCCCGCTGGGCGGTACACATAAATAAACCGCATAGGCCGCTCGTAAGGTGTTAAGTGGCAATATCAGTGTGTGTGTTGATTGCAAGAGAGTGTGTGCATTATCCCTGACAGACGCCTATACCTTATCGAGAGTTGACGACACCATACACCGCTTCGGGGCTGCATCGCCTATCACGTCAAAGGTAGAACTAGTGAAAGGCTTTTGGCAGGCCCCGTTGCCGGAAAGAGCGAAGAGAAATGCCAGTCTTGTGATGAACTGGGCAGTTTATCAGTGCCAGGTGTTGTTTTGCTGCCGGAACACAAGTTGGATGTGTGGCATGCTAAGGGCACTGATAATGTTTTGGCTGATTGTTTGTCACGGGAGGGTTTGTTTGCAGGAGAACCCTCGCCGTTCAGTCAGTGTGTGTTGAGAGTGGAGAAAAACTAGGCTTGCCCCTGTAGAGCAGCCGCCAAAAGCAACATTAAAATTAAATACAAAAAATCAAATAAAAACTCTTTCTTTTGATAGTTAATTATAAGTTGCCTATGTTATAGCTAAAGTCCTAAGTTGAACCTGTCTTTCACTTAGGAGGCTGGGCTCTGTGAAGCTCGCTCAGGGAGCATAGTAGGCTAAATTGTACTATTATGTTTGGGAGGGGTTATAAGATTTTCTTTACGTTGATATGTTGTTTTATGTAAGACTTGAGCTTTGCCTTTCATTTCTGGCGGAGTCGCTATGTGTGACGGGCCTTGTTGGCATTCTGCCTTGTCAGATATCGTGCTCGCCTAATGTTGAGCGTCCTATATCTTGGGCGGGGTGTGACGCCTGCCAGCGTTGGCAGAATCGCCTCCCGGTAGCCACTAGTGCTCGCCAGGGCAGTGAAATGGGCTACAGTCTATCTACAATGTTGTACTTTCTTTCTTGTGAATCGTCATGTCACAGACAGTACAGAAGTGGTCTTTATTTTCGCCTGTGACAATGCATTATATTTTATATCATGAGTAGAACATAAGATGCATTGTATATTGTTGAGGAGAGAGAGAACCATATAGGCAGTGGGGTGGTAGTGTGTGCGTGCGTATACATGTGCTGCCTTCCCCCCGCTCGTAGGCTCGCGCGCGTGCCGTCTCACGCCTCTTGATTGGCTAGTGGCTCCTGGCGCCTTCTGCAAGTCTGCTGCCTGGTGACATAGCGGCCTGTGATTGGCTCACCACCATGCCTTTGTGTGATCCTAGGGGTCCCGAGGAGCTACTCTCTTCAGAGCTTGCCTGACCAGCATACCCTTAACATATCCCTTGCCACCTGTCCCCCGACTTCTACCTATAGAGCACTTTCTCTCTCTCTCAACTTCTTACCTCTCATTCTTCCTCTCTATTTAATATCATAACTCCCCTTTGGTGCTGCACGATTTCATATATCGGCCATCGTATTATATGCTGAAGCTCTCAGATATTACATGTTTAGTTAGGCATTTTGGAGGGGTTACCATTTTGTCTGTAGAGGTTCGACACACTCACGGTGTCTCCCTACCTATTCCTTGGCTGTCTGCTGGGCTATTTAATGCTAAACTGGGGTAAGGCTACTTGTGTTGTGATTTCCGATGTGTAACAGGTTTTGTTGAACCTGTACAATCGCAACGGAGACGTGGGAAGCCTAGGTGGTCTTTCTGACTGTGTACCTTGTGAGTTTAGCACTGTGTTGTGAGTGAGGGCTTTTGCCTCTGCCACCCAACACTGTGCTAACTCGTTTTGCTTTGACTTTGAGAGGGTCGCCAGGAGAGAACCAGATAATAGCGATCTGGATCTCTCAAAAGAGCACCCCGTCATTTAACGTAATTTGGCCGTACAGTCTTAAGGACCTCACTAGGCTACGAGCCGCTTGCTCAGCCATTGTTTCCTAGCCTACGACTTTATTAGCCTAGTAGACACCCGATTAGGATCATAAGCTCTTATGTTATGTATGCAGCATTTTTATTCATGTTGATTGTAAGCCTTGGTTGTTGTTGAGTTGCACAACCCGAGCAGACTTTTTGAGTTGCCTGACGAAGTACTTCTTTTGTTGTTGGAGATAATACTATTGTGCATTTATCGTTATTCCCGTGTCAGTTAACACTGTCTGTCCCTACACTTGTCATATCTTGTTCCTGCTTTATATAACAGTTCAAAATCCGATTCGATCATCTTAAGCAGCATCAGACTTTCTTCAGAAGATTCCTGCTCGATGCTTTAGGACTTTCATTCACTTTCTCTAATATAGGAGTGACAGTTTATTATTGTTTAGAGTAACTTTAATTATACCTTCTTCTTGTTTGCATTAAATCATTGCAGTGATTTAATTACGATCTCTATCTTTTCCTTGTATACCTTACTAACGTAATTGTATTTTGTTGTGATCAGGCTGTATCAGAGATCATCAGCCTGTAGTAGTAGTGCATTTATACCGAGTTATAGGATACCCCGTTATCGCAGATTTAACTCTGGAGGGTATAGGTGTTTTGTGCGCCGGCATTATAAGTTCGAGGGTTGAATCTAGTGTTACCATTGTGGCTGTGTGCCTTTCTAGTCCAATGATTAATAGCCCTTGTTTTATACGAGTCCCGGTCGTAACAAATTGATATCTTAATCACATAAAACAAACTTTATATATACATTAGCTATAATAATATAACTTTCTTACCTCGTTATTTACTCAATACACCTTATGAAATGGACTCTGCGGTCATGTGCCGTTGCTGTCATATGCATGGAGTGAAACGAATTACCTTGTGGATCGGTCAGAAATAATTTGACTACACCTTCTAACTTAAACTAAATATAGTTATGCCTTTTATTGTTCATCCTGTCGTATAACATTATTGCATCAGCGTGATCTGACCTAAGCTATATAGTAGTAGCCTCTACATTCCAACGTAGAGCTTATACTATGACGATGTAATCTGCTTCGCCCTAGTGCGGCAATTATCGTATACACATAGCGCGAATTAAATCGATAACATCTAGAGTAGCACCTTACTCTCTCTACTAGGTACGTTGTACATACTTTTGAGTTTTTTTTAATAGAAAATTGAAAAGAGAAACGAGAAAGAAAAGAAAAAGTTGTCGACTAGGCCATTCCATCTGGCTCTTCACGCCGCTGTCAGGGGCGTACCTTCTAACCCGGTTCGGATTAAAGGGCATCTCTTTCGCGCTAACACTCGGGTGCACACGTGTTTCTGGTGCTCCGTATTTTGGTGCCTTCCACTCCTATCTTTGTCACCTTTTGGTGAGTTTTGGGCCTTTATTTGGCACCTGGATTTATAGATAGATGATCCGTGTTGTAGGCACAACATAAAATGGGCACTCCGGTGTTTATTTCGAGTGTTTGCGTTGAAAGTGGAGGTCTCTCATGTTTTCAGCCCTCTGCACATGCGTGTCATTGGACGCTTTGAAAGGCCTTTGCCTTATATTGCTTTTATTTTCATTGCGGTGACTTTAGTTTAGGTTTTGATAGGTTCTATTCATTTAGGGCTTCTTGTCACTTACTAAGTTTCTGATTTACGCGCATTTTTTTCGGTGGTTAGGCTAACTTCGGTGTTTCGGGTGGTGTTATGGTGGGGGGCGCCGACCTGGGATGTCACTTGCCCCATGTTGGTCTTTTCTGTCGTGCTCACACCTCTTTGGGTGTGCGGTGGCTAGTGGCGCCCTTCTCTTTTTTCTTTTTTCTTTTTTTTTCTTATCACCTAGTGCCGTTTAGGCTAATTTTTTGTTGGGTGACCTAGCCTACGGGGGGCATTTTGTCGTTCGATTCTGTTGCAGCCCCTGGGGTTGTCCTTTGACCCCCCTTTTTAATTGTGGGGTTCGCACCAGTTTTCTGACTACCTCTGGCTTTCCAGATCCCCAATTTGTATTCTGCAATTTCCCTTATTTTGCCTGCTTGGGGCCTTGCGATTAGGCTATGTCTTCCTCTGCTCCTCCCTGTTCGTGAGTCACGTCCCACGCCAGGTCGGTCTTTGGTTGGCGCTTTCTTTTCTTGAGTCCCTGGGGGGCCTACTTGGCAGACGTGACACACTTCTCCGTTATATTATTTTCTGTATTAAGTGTCGTCGGTGAGTGACGCTTCGTTCCTCTGTTACTTGGACCTGGCTCGCCGCTACGCCCTGGAGCGTCGGTATTACCGCTCCAGGGCGAGCGTCTGGCACTCGTCACCTGTCTTCTTTCACTTGGACCTGGTTCTTCTTCCCTGGCCCTCAGACTATTAATAAGGTGGACGCCGCTCCGCCCTGGAGCGTCGGTATTCCCGCTCCTGGGCGTGCTTATGTCGCTTAGGCGCTGTCTTCTCCTTCTTTGGTGCCTGCTTCTGGTCTGTCCCTCATCGGCCCCGCTCTAGGTCGGGCTTTGTGCCGCCCTAGAGCGTGAGTTTGGCCGCTCTGTACCGGGCGTGAGACCGCTATATCGTCCTCCCGCTCAAGCATGACCGTCCCGCCCTGGAGCGATGGTTTTTCACGCTCCAGGTCGGTTCGTTTGGTTTTTCGGCTCCCTCTCTTCTTGGTGTCTTCACCCGCCCTAGGGCGCGGGTTCTTCCCCCACTCTGGGTCGGTCCTACTTGTCTCTGAGGTGCCTTGGTAAGGTTCTGGTGGCTGTGGCCCGCTCTGGAGCGTCTCGGTGTCCGCTCCAGGGCGTGTTTACCCGCCCTACGGCGGCGTGTGTTTCACGCTTTTTTGGCTGTCCTGTTGTCCCGCCCCCGACCATAGGGTACCTTGATGGTCCGCTCCTCTCTGGGTTTGGGTTGGGGAGTGCATTGCTACTTGTCCATGCCTGTTGGTGCATCAGTTCTGGTGTTTAATGCTCTTCTCCCTTTTTTCCCAGGCTGTGATACGCTCCACTTTGGGTGCTCTCCTGTGCCTCCCTCGCTTCCGCCTAAGGCCTACAGGTAATGTCGCCTTATTTGTTCACCTGCTTGGGATTTACATTGGGGGGGGGGGGGGGAATATGCACTCTCCGTTATGCGGCAGAGGTTTTTCTTTCTCAAGGTCTAGTGAGCGCTTTTGGGCGTCTCCCTCCCCTGGTGATCAGTTTAACCCCTTCAGACTCATATGACGCAGAGGTTGCCGGATTAGCAATAAGAAATGGAGTTCTTCTCCACAAATAGTTTTCTGCCCACGGCTAACTCAAAGACGACTGCTGAGGTTGACGTCACTAACCTCAAGGTTTCTAAGTACCCCTGCTGGTAACACAGGTTTTCAAGTCTCCCTAATAGGCTCAAAATCGCGTCGTATGTCGGAGGGGGTTAACTTGCGACTTTCTTACTTTTGTTTATGGTGGTGTATTATTGGCTTTCATCCTTCCTTGGGGTTTTTCAAGGGGGGTGGGGGGTTATTATCCTTGTCTGGAGAACGCTACAGCTTCAAGGGTAGGGGCCACTCGCGGGTGGCTTTCTCCCTTTGTGCCTGTCTCAGTTTTCAGGGGATTCTTCTCTCTGCTAGTGTTTTTACCTACCTGTATGGGGGCTCAAGAATGGATTTTTCTCCGGTTGCAGGTGTGATGCCGCTCCATCTCTGCACCAGGCGGGGATGTGGTAAGCCTGTGGTCAGTCCCGGCCATCTGGAATGCCCTACCCACGTGGCTTGTTACGCCAGGGATGGTTATTCTCCCAGGAGGTGCGGCCCTTGCCTCATTAATGTAATGGCAGTGGAGTCTCAACCCTCGTCTCCTGCGGCGGCGGAGGCTGCGGCGCGCCTCATGGCTAAGTGGGAGGCCATTTTCCTATATGTTGGGAAGACCCTACACCGCATCCCTCACTTCAAGGACAAGGATGTTCGGCTACTGCTCCGCCTTCCTTCTGCTCCTCCGTCAGGGCTCCAGGCCGCCCTTCCTCAAGTGCCTCCTGCAGACCTCTCTACGACGTCTTTGGACCGCGGATGGAAGCGGAAGTGTCCACCTTCACCTGTTCCGCCGTCAGGGACAACTACCTTTAGGGCGAAGCGCACTGTACCTCGTGTTGTGTCCCCTCACCTTACCCCGACTCGGAAGACTACACACGACTTGATCAGGGAGATTGAGGCATATCAGGCTGCGGGACATCAACCTGTTACTCCCCCGCCTGCCAGCACATCGACCCCTACACCACGGGTGGTCTCGTTGTTTGGTCCGACCGTCAATGTACCCGCCCCGCCTCTGTCGCCTCTGGGGTCCCTGGGTCCAGTCGATCCGGCGTTTCGATGTGCCCAGTCCTCTCATGTGGGGCGTGATCAGTCGCCTCCTCCGGCAGTGCCAGACGCCGGTGAGGAGGACGAGTGGACTGACGTGGAGGAGGATTTTGAGGATCCTCAGGACCCCGACGAGGTGGTTTGGATGAAGCCTGAGGAGGACGCTGACATAGTTGTCCTGGAGGACTCCCCTCGTCCGGCTCTGCACTATACGCCTCCCCCTCGCTTCCCTGCTCAGAGGAGTCGGCTGCGCGTCGACATGTCGACTTCCCCGGAATCGACGTCGCCAGATCGCTCGGCCGCAGCCCCTGAGTGGCTCGAGGCCTTTAACTCCCTCAAGGAAGAGAACTGTGCCAGGTTCGGGGCCTTGCAAGCGACCCTGGAACAGCTTACCGAGGCTATGGTTAGGCCTCCTCAGCTTCCTACTGTGGTTCCTGTCGTTACCCCTCTTCCTCCATTTGAAGATCTACTACCTACTGGCCCAGCAACCCCTGTGGTGGCGGCCGCAGCTCTGCCGGCGCCAGCCCCCTCTCCGGCTCCTTCGCCGTCTTTCGTCGTGCTGCCTGGGAGCGGGCTGGGGATGGTTGGCCAGCCCGTTAGTGTTTCCCCACTGTCTAAGTTTAAGATCCCCAAACGTGTCCTCCCTTCTTTGTATGGCGAGCCTGCGTCTTGGCAGAATGTGGTGGCTACTCACCCGGAACGTGCCGCCACTCATGCACGGGGGGAAAGGCCGGTTGCTGAGAATTGGACTATATAGATTAGTGCTAAGGGTGTCGTCAGGGCACTGACTCCGGATGGCCTAGTCCCAGAGGTCGATATCCGGCCTCACCCCAGTAGGTTGGATATGCATTTTTTTACGTACCGTCCTAGGGTATCTCCCTCTGGGTCTACCCGTTTATGGTCGGACTACACCTGCCACGACATCTTAGCTGATGCGCCCGCTCTGTCAGCCATTGCCGGTCTTCCTCTGGTGAAGAGTGCTCGCGATGATGAAGGTAAGGTGTGGTGGAGTGGTCATGCCACTGGGTTGGTAATCCAATGGACCCAGGTTCAAATCCCGATATGTCAATGGGAAGATATTATTGGGATTGAATTTGTGCTGTACCTAGTATCAGTGCATTACCACAAAGACTGACGACTATGTTGGCTCAAAAAACTGCTAGTTCCTCCAGGTTTTTCCCCCTTCTCTCCCGACCGCCTCCCCGAACGAGTGTTGAGGCTCACACAAGGGGCCCCTACCGGCTTCTTTTGCCCCCACTATCGGCTATGGCCTCGCCGATCGTGGCCGCGTCGGATTGTGAAACGGGGTCTGTCCTGGAGGTGGCGGTCAAGGCCTCCTCTCAGACGTCCTCCCCGCCATCGGCACGTCTCTCCGGATGTGGCCAAAGTTATCTTGTCGATGCTCGAGAATGGGATTGTTTGGGAAGTCTCACCGCTCAAGCGGGTCTTCCTCTCACGTGTGTTTCTGGTCCCGAAGAAGGACTGCGATTGCGATGAGACCGGTGGTCGACCTGTCGTGCCTAAGTTTGCATATCGTGAACGACCGCTTTCGGATGCTCACCATCAGTCAGGTGCGGTTGGCGCTCCGTCCCGGCTGCTGGGTGATATCCCTGGATCTCAAGGACGCATATTGGCATGTGCCGATTGCGCCTCGGTTCCAGTGCTATCTGGCGCTCCAGCTGCACGAAAGGGTGTTCACGTTCGACAGGCTGCCCTTCGGTCTCAATATCGCACCACGAGTCTTTACGAAACTCGTCAAGCAGGCTCTGACTCCCCTGCTCCGTCAGGGGATTCAGATCCTGTTTTACTTGGACGATTGGCTCATCTCCGCAGACTCTCCCACTCAATGTGCACAACACACTCTCCTTGTCATCCAACACATCACACGTTTAGGTTTCAAGATCAACATTCCCAAGTCGTGCCTCACCCCGTCGCAAGACGTGACGGGGGTGGGCCTGGACTGGGACATGGCGAGCGCGACCGTCAGACAGAGTCGGGTGAACGCATCGAAGATTCGAAGGAAACTTTTCGCTGCGTTGCACTTGGTCTCCATTACCAGGAAACTCTGGGACTCGTTGATCGGATCGCTCAATTGGGCGTGTCTGACCATTCCCCTAGGAAGGCTCAGGATCAAACGCCTGATTCAACTGGGCAACAAGGCATTCCCACTGTTGCCTCCACATCGGCTTTGGCCGATTCCGCGCTCGATCCATTTGCTTTTGACACACTGGGTTGTTCGGGGCAAGCTCGCGAGAGCTGTGCCTTGGACTTCACCCCCGCCTACCATCTGGATAGACACCTATGCGTCGAGCGAGGTGGGATGGGGCTACCAGTCAAACATGGGTCACCAAAACCAAGGCAGGTGGTCAGGTCTCACTCACCTACACATAAACGTCTTGGAACTGTTAGTTCCGTTGTTCTTCCTGCGGGATCATGGGCACGCCCTGCTCGGCAGGTCGATGGCCTTCAGGATGAACAACATGACTGCAGTTCATTGCATACAGAAACTGGGCTCTTCCAGATCCGCGGTGCTTCAGGATCTGGCGGAGAAACTGTTTTTTCAGGCAGATCGTTACAACATTACACTGCATGCAACCTACCTGCCCGGGTCTGCCAACCTGTGGGCGGATGCTCTGTCTCGGGGACGGAGCACCCAGGTAGAATGGTCATGCAAACAAACCGTATTCGACGGCCTGGCAGCCTCCTGGGGTGTTCCGCAGGTAGACTTGTTCGCTTCTCACGAGACGACCAAGTTGCCTGTGTTCCTGGCCCGCTGGGTTCGCACCCCAGCGGGGAGACCGGACGCTTTCAGCGAGGACTGGAACAGGTGGCAGTCACTGTACGTGTTTCCGCCACCCGACGCACTTTTAATGTGCAAGGTCCTCCACAGGCTGAGAGAGTGCCAGGGCAAAGTTTGGTTGATCGCGCCCCTATGGCCGGCCCAAGCCAGGTACACTCAGGTGAAACGATGGTGCCCGGATCCCGTGCCCCTGTCGGTCTCAAGCTTCCACTTGGGGTTGAATGGAGATCTAGGGACCTCGTTGGCATTCGCATCGTGGATGTTTGTGAGGCGGGGTGGCTCCCCTTGTTTGGACGATCATTAACTGACAAATTCACTCTACATTGGACACCATCTACATGGAAGATATATGAATCTCACTGGCACAGCTTTACTTCTTGGTTACACACCTCTTCACAGATAACTCCATCAGTGGCGCATGTTTTTCACGACCTCAATTATTTATTTGAGGAGCGTCGCTACATGTACAACATTATTAGGAACTACCTGCTTGCCATTCGTGAGCCTTTTGAGACCGTCACGGGGTTGGTCGTTCCTCAGAAAGAACTGGAGTTCTTCATGCGAGCCTGCTTTCGGCTCAGACCACCCCCGCGTCAGATTCCCCCTCAGTGGTCTCTGGCAGCGGCTCTCAATAGGCTCTCGTCTGCGGCCTACACTCTTCACCCCACACCTAACAGACTACTTGACAAGACACTGTTTCTTCTTGCTTTAGCTACGGGTGAGAGGGTCTCGGAGTTGGCTGCCATGTCTCGGGCCCAGAACTGCTTGCGGTTTGCTCCGATCCTCGGGTCGGTAACTTTGGCTCCGTCTGTTCATTTTCTTGCTAAGAACGAACGAGAGGCACACGTGTTTAAGCCTTTCACTGTCCCCGCTCTTAAGCGCGGCCATCGTCATCACACGTTGTGCCCTGTTCTTTCGCTTCATTCTTATGTTCATTCCACTGTGCCGGGGCCAGGCTTGGTGCTCTGGGTGGCGCCTAAGACCGGTAGGAGATTGACCAAACGTGCTGTGGGACTACGCCTGTGTCGCATCATTAAGGATCGCAATCCTCTGGTTTGGGGTTCGGTGCATGACATCGGGTCTTATGCGGCCACACTCCGCTTCCTTCACAATCACTCCCTCAGGGACATTACTGACACAGGGCTGTGGTCTTCCCCCAGCACGTTTGTCTCCTCCTATCTGTCCATGTCCACGGACAGGCCAGAGTGTCCTTGTGTTGCGTTGGGCCAAAGGGTTACTTAGGGGTATTCCTCTATGCTTGTCCTTCCCCATACTGTCTTTCTCCTATCCTGTCCGCTCCTATATTGGGGGGAGGGGGGAGGGGCTATGGGTTGCACATACATGTATATAATGTCACCTAGGGTTAAGGAACTTACCTAGGCTTAATGATCTTGTTTTTCATTTCCTTCATTAATACATTATTTGTTTGAAATGTAAATGTTACTGTATGTTTCATTAATTTCTTCCCATCATCACATTATGTTCGTTATGCATCACCCGCTTGTGTCATGTTCATGCATTGTCATTTGGGTGTTTGTCCTACTGTTTTACTAATAGTCCACAGAATTAAGTGTTCAGTCACTTATCTACTGGGTGTCACTTATCACCTCCGGCACTTTTTACATTGTGCGCAGAGCTGTTCGCGATGTTTACACTTGGTCTTATCCGGTGTAATACTTCCTACTTTACTCCATATACGGGGGGGGGGGGGGATCCTGTCATCCATATCCACCATTATGATATGTAACATTCATACGATTAGGTTGAGATCTAAAAGAACATGACATGACTGTACGTGACCTCTCTTAATATGCACCTGTCTGTACACTCTTTATATAAACTCTCTTGTTTAAGTCTGTCTTTTCTTTATCATGATCCTTAACTAATTGCTGATGTTTGAGTTTTTTCAGCTTGGATGTGCGCCTCCAATTTTGGTACTCTAAGCTCTACGTTGGAACGTAGAGGCTACTACTAAATTGGGAGGTTTAACGACCCTCCCAATACCAAATAAGGTAAACCTCCTATTTGGTTGTAGCCTCGGAGTATCCAACGTCATAGTATCCCTCCCACAGACCGTACCCCTGCCCATCCAATCTTGCCTCTTTTGTAGCTTGATATCGAGATGCCCTTTAATCCGAACCGGGTTAGAAGGTACGCCCCTGACAGCGGCGTGAAGAGCCAGATGGAATGGCCTAGTCGACAACTTTTTCTTTTCTTTCTCGTTTCTCTTTTCAATTTTCTATTAAAAAGACCTCAAAAGTATGTACAACGTACCTAGTAGAGAGAGTAAGGTGCTACTCTAGATGTTATCGATTTAATTCGCTCTATGTGTATACGATAATTGCCGCTCTAGAGCGAAGCAGATTACATCGTCATAGTATAAGCTCTACATTGGATACTCCGAGGCTACAACCAAATAGGAGGTTTACCTTATTTGGTGTTGGGAGGGTCGCTAAACCTCCCAGTTTGCGCGCCTTTTCCTCCTTTACTCAATATATCAATTCATAGATGACTTCAATATAATTATCCCATCAATGGCATATGTTTCAATATGTTCAGAACACTATGATCTGTACTATATGTTATAATGAATATTGTTATAAATAAGTATTTATATAGGCTACTCTTACTATGATGTTCCATTACCAGGTCATCACGAACATCTGTGTTGTTTTCAACATTTCGACTTCTCATCTATTAGTCATCATCAAGATCTAAAGTTACCACTATATACGATCTCATTATTAACCTTGAGTTTCGTATACATTAAAACGAAGACTCATATTATTATGCCTATTATTTTACTTTTCCATGAAACTTAATTAAACAGTTTAATACACTAAACTGTCATTAGATGCAAAGTCACACGGGGAAAACGAACTAACAATTTGCCAAAATAATAGAAACAATAAAGAATAGGAAATGATGTGTCATTACTCAAATGGACTTACTTACTGTCTGTCGTCCTTCGACCTTGGGCATGGAATCGTTATCTCCCTATCACACTGGCTTATTAAGGGGAGAGTTTTAGTTTGCTGCCTAGTCCTCTATCAAGCATTAACACATTTAATATCTCCCAAGACTCCCTTTCAAGATAAATGTGTAAATTTTTCGATAGAAAAATGTCCCTACCCAAGATCGGTTAATCCTAAATTTCAGACTCGCTATAGCTCGCCAGGAAAAATAATAGACTCCTAAACAGCAAGAAAAGTTTTAATATTGACAAATGGGGCGAACAGTTATAAAATAGCAAAAGCTAATGGGGGCAAACGCCTTAAAATGTCTCAACATTAATGGGGCTAAACATGAGCGAGAAAGGGGTTCAGAAAAAACACCCTAAAGTGAAAATCTCCCCTTAACGCACGACCGTCGTCATACGAATATCTGCTGAACTCGCTCCTCGGATTGAGTTACTCCAATTTTGGCCTGAATAGATTCCGTCTGTAGGCTGTTATTAATGTTTCACAATCGCTACTAAGAAGTCGAGTCTATATACCATATTAACGCAAATATGATTAGTTTGACCTCGAACTACTCCAAAATTTCAGACCTAAAGGAGGTGTATGTCTATCTATCTATCTATTGCCTGACGCCGTGATCCCCGAAGGGGTGGCCACGAACGAACCGCCCCCATGCACCTCTGTCCCCAGTCAGTCGACGCCCCTCCCCCCAACCAGCACCGCCTTCGTTCATGTAGTTCCTCACTCCATCCTTCCACCTCATATTCGGTCTACCTCTCCCCCTCTGTCCCTCCACCTCGCTCTCGTACACCCTCTTAGTCATTCTCTCGCTTTCCATACGTTCCATATGGCCGAACCATCTCAAGTTGTTCCTTTTCACACTTTCCAGCACATCTACCTCCACACCACACCTCCTTCTTACTTCCTCATTAGTCTGTCTATCCCTCCATGTAACTCCGCACGCACTCCTTAAGTAATTCATTTCCACTGCTCTCACTCTTGGTCTGATTCTCTCAACCAACGTCCATGCTTCGCTTCCGTAAGTCAGTGTCGGGATTACCACACTGTCATGCAAGGACTTCTTCACTTCCATACTGACCACCCTATTTCTTGTTACTGCTTTTAGCGTTCCTACAACCCTCTTCCCCTGTTGTACCCTCTCCCGCACCTCTTCATCCATAGTCCCATCTTTACTCAACACACTGCCCAGATACTTAAAAGAGTTGACGATCTCCATAGCCTGACCGTTCAGCTTCACCTCACACTCTGTGACTTCACCCCTTTCGAAGACCATAACCTTGCTCTTCCCCGTATTTACCTTCAAATTCCGTTTTTCGCACACTGTTCCAAACTCATTTACCAGACCCTGTTGCATCTACCGTTCCCCAAATACTCCTCCAGAGCAAAGTCTTTTTGATTCTCTGTCCTCACAACTCAGTGTCCTCAACTTAAATGCTTCTTCTGAAATCACTGTGTTGGGTGATTTTAATGTCCATAATGTTGAATGGCTCACTCATTTAGCCAGGACTGATTATGCTGGTCTTTAATGTGAGCTATTTGCAGCCTCATTTAATCTCACTCAACTAGTCAACCAACCCACCCGTGTACCAGATAATCCTAATCATAATTCCCACCTACTGGACTTATTTTTAACAACCAATTCAGAAAATTATGATGTTACAGTGAGGTCCCCGCTTGGATCTTCTGATCACTGTCTGATACAGGCCACCTGCCTATCACCTACCACAGCTTCCCACTCTGAACCTGTTTTGGTGACTAAATGGCATTACGATAGTATATAGGGCAGACTGGGAGGGTCTTCAAGGTTTCTTTATTGATATTCCCTGGACCTCTTTCTTTTCTAATGATGCACACTCCACCTTCAGCCACATACAAGATTTTGTATAAATTGGAATGGAAACTTTTATTCCTCTTCAAAAGTACAGCAAAAGATCTAATTCACCTAAATGGTTTGACCATAATTGTGCTAGAGTAACTGAACAAAAAACCTTAGATGAAATAAATCAAGATGTCCCTGTACTTAATTTGAATTCGCCTGAAATTCCCTCACTTAAGATCTACACCAGACATGTCAAAACTATTTTGCAGAATCTCTCAGTAGATAAGGCTCCTGGTCCAGATGAAATTCCTCCAATAGTACTTAAGAATTGCTCCTTGGTGCTCGCTCCTGTATTGGCAAAAAAATTCCGTCTGTGTACTCATACCTCATGCTTCCCAGTACCCTGGAAAGAAGCAAACATCCATCCAGTTCCTAAAAAAGGTGCTTCTTCAGATCCATCAAACTACAAACCAATAGCTATAACTTCCACTCTTGGTAAAGTCTTTGAAATTATATTAAATAATCACATAATTAAGCATCTTGAGAATAATGAATTAATCAGTGATAGGCAATATGGTTTTAGACGATGTCGATCAACTGCAGACATTCTTTGCCTTCTTACGCATCAAATCAACCAAGCTACAGACCAACATGGTGAAACACATACAATAGCACTGGATATATCAAAGGCATTTGATAGAGTCTGGCATCAATCCTTATTGTCGAAGATGTCACACTACGGCCTTGCATCATTAGTTCCACTAATTTCTTCTTATCTTCATAACAGAAAAATATGTGTAATGGTAGATGGCCTTTATTCTCAATTTCACTCAATAAATGCTGATGTTCCCCAGGGATCAGTTTTGGCCCCAACTCTGTTCCTCATTCATATCAATGATCTCATATCTACCACTCATAATCCAATACATTCCTACGCAGATGACTCAACACTCCACAGTTCCTTCACATTTACCAATTCTTTCACCCAACCCGATCTTATAAATTCAAAAATAAACACTGCAATTTCTCTGAACCAGGACCTTTCTAGAATTAATGAATGGGGACAAAACAATCTAGTGTCCTTTAATGCACAGAAAACCAAGTACATTCAATTTTCTAACCGACAGAATCTCACCGACTCCCATATATTTTTGTTATGTAAATATTCCCACTTCCCCTAGTATTGTCATTCTCGGTGTAACATTAACTACTAACTTGAGCTGGACACATTATGTTAGAAGCATTGCTAAGAATGCCTCTAAAAAACTGGGACTCCTGTACAGAGTTCGAGAATTTTTCACTGACGAGCAGTTGGCCGTAATATATAAAATTCATGTGCGTTCTCAGATGGATTACTGTTCACCTCTGTGGAGTGGAAGTGGAGTGGTTGCATTGAGGCAGTTGGACAAAATTCAAAATAAGGTTATTAGATTAATCAATAACCCTGCAATCACACAGGACCTTCCTACATTATCCATACGAAGAAACGTTGCATCCCTTGCATTATTCTACAGATATTTTCACAGGAATTGTTCCGAGGAACTTGCTTCAATTGTGCCGCCTCTCCACATCTTTCCCCGTAGAACTAGGGCAGCTGAGAGCGCCCATGAATTTACACTTTCTCCTCCACAATGCAGAACTTCTGCTTATCAAAATTAATTTATCCCTAGAACTACTACTCTTTGGAATTCACTTCCCTCGAGTTGCTTTCCACAAACTTACAATCTACAAAAGTTTAAATCCAGTTGTTACAAACATTTTATGAATGGAGGATGCCTTTAGGCACATGGACCTTTTTGTTTTATCTGTGTTTTTCCTTCCTCCGTTCATTGTCTCTTTAAAAAAAAACACACAATTTAAAATTTGACAGGAATTGAAAATCAATATGATCGAGAATACACCGACGATTGTCAGTTTATTAAGTAGCGCAGTGGTAACCTTAATAGGCATACATTCAAAGTGTAGGAGTTCGAGCCCCTCGAACGTAGTTTGTTATTTTTTTAATTTGTAATTTGGATAATTTTAAACTAATGTATGGTAGCCTACAATGTTTAAAATTGGTTAAAGTATATAGAGGCCATATGGAACGTATGGAAAGCGAGAGAATGAATAAGAGGGTGTATGAGAGCGAGGTGGAGGGACAGAGGGGGAGAGGTAGACCGAATATGAGGTGGAAGGATGGAGTGAGGAAGTACATGAACGAAGGTGGTGCTGGTTGGGGGGAGGGGCGTCGACTGGGGACAGAGGTGCATGGGGGCGGTTCGTTCGTGGCCACCCCTTCGGGGATCACGGCGTCAGGCAATAGATAGATAGATATAGAGTTTATAAAGTATATGTTTTTTGTTTTGTTTTTTTCTATATTCCAACTTACTTCCTCTCGGGCATAGGATGAGAGCCTTAACATTCACCGCTTTACAATGAACAGTGAAGCCCATGAGGTCTTGTTCCAGTCTAGGGAGTGAGACATGTGAAGCACGTAGAGTACAACGAGCACCTGCCATCTTGCCTTCACATGAGGCACGGTGCTCACTCATGGCCCGAAACGACCCAATCTCTGAAGCCATCTCGTTCCCGTGCTTCACTGTCTCACCCCCTACACTCGGACTCTCACACTTACACACACACAACGCCACCTGTTGAGCAGATAACTCACCAGGCATTGCACCCCTATAGCATATTTTGAATATGGGAATATTCATACACTGCTATTTAATCAGGGAACAATGAGGGTATTTTATTGACGTTTCGGTGGGCTTGTGGTAACAATATTACAATAGGCTCACAATATTATCGAATTTACTGTTATTACACTAACTACCCTTATGTAACTAGCCTAACTGCCAACTTAATTTTATCCTTTCATAAATTAACTTATTGTCTTAACTTAATCTTATATCCTAACCTAGATTACCATATCCTAGTTTATATACTAAACTACAGTATTATTGTATATAATAACCCAAGACACTCAACTCGTATTATTTATGAAATTAACACATTATCTGCAAAATGTGTTATTTCACTTCGTATAATGTAATTATAAGTAAAAACTAAAACAAACCAAAATAAATCAATACAAAAATATCGCTGCCACGGGAGATTCGATCCCCGGTTAGTAACCTGTTGAGTACCGGTACCGTCCTTGTAACTATATTTTGGCTACCGGTACCACTAGACAATATTAGTTAGCTTAAATAGGGCCTCCAGCGATTAACAGGCTTTGAACCATCTCACTTAGCCCTTTTACTACCACAAATCCTTCTTAAACTGCACACAATCGTCTAAATATAGCTAGACTATATTACATTGACGTCGCCAGCAAAGAAGTGGTTAATATTACAGCCAATGTCTCCCGCAAAAACAAAAAACACTAAATACGGTTATTGAAGATAAATGCAATCAACAGCGGTTTATCCCCTTCAGCACGATGATGCCTTTTTACCCTTGATTCTGGCAAAAATTACAAAATTATATTCAGCTTCAGAATTACTATGTGTTATTCAGCGGCTTTTTTGAGACAGTACTTACCCCTTTGAGTCCTAGAGGTAGATTATAAACCAAGGAAAATCATCTAATGGTAACCGGAGTATGATCAAAATTACGGCATTGTGCTAAAGGGGTTAATGACAAGACCATTTAACCGTTTTCCAGTTCATAATATATATATTTTCAGGCTTTATATCATTAGTTCGGAATTCAGTTGAGATGAAAGACCACGCAAATCGTAGATATGATGAAGGACGACGGAAAATAGGCCAGTGTGATAGCCCCTTAAGACTAAGATTTCCAAGGAACAAACCCGTTTCTCAGGTAATATGTTCACTTTGCATACAGGTATGTCACAGCATATCTAAGGTTGCAAATATATCCGCAGTTAATTAGAACTAATAGCAGTTATTGGAATTGTTGAAGGTTCCTATTGCGAAATGACCATTTCTGCCTCTACTGTGTGAACTTTAATATGTATGACAAATTACATATCTTATATAATAGGACAAATTACATATAATTATGGATGGGTATATTATATCATACTCAGAGATCAAGCAAAATACAACCATACCAAAATACACATCACTAGAGGTTTAAAGTAAGCCCGATAATGTTGTGGCATTAAAACAAACATATTTTGCAATGAACTGGGTGCAATTTATTTTGGGTGGATGGGACTCATTAGCCTTGGTCGGCAACTCATCTAGGGGAGACCTTATACAAATCCGGGTGGATGGGACTCATCAGCCTTGGTTGGCAACCTGTCTAGGGGAGTAAACCTGATACAAATCCGTACTGCTTACCTAAGGGTAAGGCAGGTTAGTGGATGGATTAGCCGAACACCACAGTAGAAATATAGTGCTAATAAAGTAGACATGCCGTTTTGCCCAAAATCAAAACGGCATACCCAACTCTGCGATGGGTTACCATCATCACTACTAATACCATCATCAATCACAATCAACATAATCACTACTACTGCCATCATCACTACAACTGCCATCATCACTACAACTGCCACAATCATCACGAGTACTGTCATCATCACCATTACTATGATCATCATCACTACTACAATTACAATTATCACTACTACTCTCACCATCATCACTGTCCATTGTCACTAGCATCTTAATCACTACTATCATCATTGATACTACAACTATCAACCATCATTACTAATATCATCACCACCATCTTACAATCATCATAACTACTGTTAACATCATCACTACTACTATAACCATCATCATTACTACTGTCACAAATATTACCATAATTTATTATACTGTCACCATCATCACTACTACTGCCATCATCACCATTACTATGAACTTCATCACCACAACTATCGTCATCATCACTACAAATTTCCCCATCCTCACTACTACTCACCATCATCACTAATACTCACACCATCATCACTACTGTCATTATTATCACTACAACTATCATCATCACTACTATTATGACCATCATTACTACTACTGTCACCATCAATTCTACTACTGTCATCATCATCACTACTGTCATCATCATCAATACAACTACAACCATCATCACTACAATTATCACCATTATCACTACTATCACCATAAATCCAAATATTACTACCATCACTTCTATCTATCTATTGCCTGATGCCGTGATCCCCGAAGGGGTGGCCACGAACGAACCATCACTTCTAATGCCAACTAAACTAACTTAACCTAGCAAATGCGTAGCGAGATGTTTTCACTCCCAGAATGCCATCATTGCTGGGGGGGTGGGGTTCCGGGAGGGTTGGGGGGGGGGGTGGCAAAACCATATTTTGGACCTAAAATCATAACTATTGCATAAATTCAAAAAATCTTTTTGACTGGCGTTTGCATTCACGCAACAAATGTTTGTGTGAAATTTGGTGAAAATCCGTCCAACGGTCTAGGAGGAGTTCCGAGACAGACGGACGACGACGACGACGACGACAGATATTTTGTTCGTGTGGTACCCACTATTTGGGGGGGCGATACCAAACTCTGCTTACGCAGAGTTGACAAGATACACAGAGGGCCTCGGAGTCGGACGGATCCTAAATTGAGTGGTCAATCTTGTAAGTCCTTCACTAAACTGGCTCGGGTTGTCTCTATCACAGGGAATAGGTCCGCTTGGGGGCATTCTGTATATGGCCACCATCGTAAGGGGAGTAAGGTGTCCGGCAATAGATAGATAGATAGAATTTATCATATGGTCGGTTATGTCACCTGACGGTAAATTGAATCCAGTAGCAACTGATTTATCGAAACGTAATGGAAAAAATATGAAACTATGTCATATTACTGCCAAGTCCTCATAATATAGTAGACGTGCCGTTTTGCCCAAAATCAAAACGGCATACCCAACTCTGCGATGGGTTACCATCATCACTATTAATACCATCATCACTACTACTTCCTTCATAACTACAACCGCCACAATCATCACGACTACTGTCATCATCACCATTACTATGATCATCATCACTACTACAATTACAATCATCACTACTACTCTCACCATCATCACTACTACTGTCACCATTGTCACTACCATCTTAATCACTACTAGCATTGATACTACAACTATCAACCAGCATTACTACTATCATCACCACCATCTTACACTCATCATACTACTGTAAACATCATCACTACTACTATAACCATCATCATTACTACTGTCACAAGTATTACCATCATGTATCCTACTGTCACCATCATCACTACTGCCATCACACCATTACTATGATCTTCATCATCACAACTATTGTCATCACTACAACTTTCACCATCATCACTAATACTCACCATAATCACTAATACTCACATCATCGTCACTTCCATCATCACTACTGTCATTATTATCACTACAACTATCATTACTTGTCACCATCATCACTACTATTATGACCATCATCACTACTACTAGTACTGTCACCGTCATATCTACTACTGTCACCATCATATCTACTACTGTCATCATCATCACTACTGTAAACATCATCAATACAACTACAACCATCATCACTACTATTATCACCATCATCACTACTATCACCATCAATCCCACTATTACTACCATCACTTCTAATACCAACTAAACTAACTTAACCTAGCAAATACGTAGCGAGATATTTTCACCCCCAGAACGAATGCGTTCCTAGGGTACGGGAGGGGCGGGGGGGTAAAACCATATTTTGGACCTAAAATCATAACTATTGCATAAATTCAAAAAATCTTTTTTGTCTGACGTTCGCATTCACGCAACAAATATGTGTGTGAAATTTGGTGAAAATCTGTCCAACGGTCTAGGAGGAGTTCCGAGACAGACGGACAACGACAACAACGACAATGCCGACGACAGACATTTTTTTCGTGTGGTACCCACTATACGGGGGGGCGATACCAAACTCTGCTTACACAGAGTTGATAAACAACATATTCATATATGTTCATATTCAACATATATCTTCGTAATAGTTGAGTAATAAAGAGGAGGACATGACAATTTACCATCAACTAAATATATACAAACTATAGTTATAAATCCCGGCAATATGACTATCAACACAATTGTATGCCACTTTTATAATTGTTGCCACATATTAGCAAAACATAAATCAGGCTTATATAATAAAGTAGATGTGCCGTTTTACCCAAAATCAAAACGGCATACCCAACTCTGCGAATAAAGTCTAGCTAGGATGTAGTAGGCTAGGAAACAATGGCTGACCAAGCGGCTCGTAGCCTAGCGAGGTCCTTAAGACTGTACGGCCAAATTACGTTAAATGACGGGGTGCTCTCTTGAGAGATCCAGATCGCTAGTATCTGGTTCTCTCCTGGCGACCCTCTCAAAGTCAAAGCAAAACGAGTTAGCACAGTGTTGGGTGGCAGAGGCAAAAGCCCTCACTCGCAACACAGTGCTAAACTCACAAGGTACACAGTCAGAAAGACCACCTAGGCTTCCCACGTCTCCGTTGCGATTGTACAGGTTCAACAAAACCTGGTACACATCGGAAATCACAACACAAGTAGCCTTACCCCAGTTTAGCATTAAGTAGCCCAGCAGACAGCCAAGGAATAGGTAGGGAGACACCGTGACTGTGTCGAACCTCTACAGACAAAATGGTAACCCCTCCAAAATGCCTAACTAAACATGTAATATCTGAGAGCTTCAGCATATAATACGATGGCCGATATATGAAATCGTGCAGAACCAAAGGGGAGTTATTATATTAAATAGATTAGAAGAATGAGAGGTAAGAAGTTGAGAGAGAGAGAAACTGTTCTATAGGTTGAAGTCGGGGGACAGGTGGCAAGGGAGATGTTAAGGGTATGCTGGTCAGGCAAGCTCTGAGCAAGGAAGACACAGAGGCAGCAGGAGTGTGGGGAGGGGGGGGGGGGGAATACTTCCTGATGCAGCAGGAGGGTGGTACGGCAGCCAGCCACTCAGAGGTCCCGGCCGAGGCATGACGTCATCGAGGCAACGTGTAACCCTACGCGACTACCCTCTGTCTCCTGTACTTACTCACTCACACTCTCTAGCTGTATCATTCAGTCTTATACATTAAACTTATAACTGATGATATAAAATATAATGCATTGTCACAGGCGAAAATAAAGACCACTTCTGTACTGCCTGTGACATGAGGATTCACAAGAAAGAAAGTACAACATTGTAGATAGACTGTAGCCAAATACATTGCCCTGGCGAGTGTTAGCGAGTGGCCAAGAGAGCGGCTGAGCCCACGTGGCGTTCTGCTAAGCTGCAGGCGTCACATTATGTAATATATCTATCTATATATTCTATATATCTATATACTCAGGCACCTTCCCAAGTTTTCCTTTTTTTTTTTTTTTTTTTTTTTTTTTTTTTTTAATGGGGTGGCTGACCGGAGACAGAGCCCGAACAGGGACATCACAACACATCAGAAAAACAAAACACAAAATCTTACACATATCTAGGTCGCCCAGGAGAAATACCCAGCGACTGGACTAAAGTATTGTACCGGTAATATATTAATTCATATTTCCAGATCATTGAGGCACTTACTGACCTGTGTGCCAACCTTGAATGTGTGAATAACGGTGGACTGTTGGAGGTTCAGTTTGTGCCGATCGACGGTTGTGATTGCATAGACGCAGGACGCAGCGGTGACCTGGCCCCAGTGATGGACCTCGAGTCTCGGGCCAAAAGATGTGAACTCAATGGGGCAACTTCTTGGGCAGGTGTCCGTAAACTGAAGATTCATAGCGAGTGTGTCTTCATAGTTTGCCAGTCAGATGGAAAGTGGGAAGTCAAACAAAAGAACACATGTATTTGTTCTGGTAAGTTTGAAAAGAGAGTATTGACCCCTCAGTAATTGTCACGTTTATATATTTTATTTCAGCTACATTTAGACGATTATATGACACTCAAGAAGGATATAATATGTTAGCTAAAAGGACTGATTGAGATAGTGTGAAGCCAATAAATGTGTAGACATCCTTCCTAAACTGAAGAAAATAGTCTAATAGTTGCCAGAATATAATGAAAAAGTCGTCACCGGCACTGAATGGGTTATAATGAATCGTATTTTGAAAGAAGATATAATATTATGCACTACAGAATGACAAAAATAAAGGTTATATTGTTAGTGACGATTTGTCTGTATGCTTGGCTATTTATCTTATTTGTTTATGTAATGAACCTTTACTTAACAGAAGAGACTACAACTACCACAACCACCACCACTACTACCACTACCACCACCACCACCACTACTACCACAACCACCACCACTACTACCACAACCACAACCACTACTACCACAACAACCACCACCACCACCACCACAACAACCACTACCGTACCACCCGACCCTTGCACCTACAACGGCGACACATACACAGAAGACCAAGTAAGGCAGTAATGTTTTTGTTTTTGGTTTTTTTCTATGTGAGTGAGGGAGACAAAAGGCCGAACTGCCTGCATAGAGTGCCTCCCCCTGAGTTGAAAGAGTGACAGGGCCAAAATCAAGGGACGTTCGAGCCAAAATGCCTGGACACATGAAGTTTGAAGCACTTTAAGTCATAGGAAGAGGGAAAGACTGATTCTGGGAGGAAGTTCCAGATCTCAGCAGTTGAATAGAAGAAAGACTGAGAATAACATTTCACTCTTGGGTTGGAGAGTTGCACAGGGTAGGGGTGGGATTGTGTTGCAAGACGGGTACTATGTATCCTAGGTCGAGGAGGTGGTATACACTGGGAAAGCTCTGAGGAACATTGATTATTGTAGTAGTGATAGAATATCGAGAGATATGCAACATTGCGGTGAAGAGAGAGAGATTGCAGAGAGTTGGTGAGCGGATGGGATTTAATGATACGAAAGGCTTTCCTTTTTACTTTGTCTAGGAGTGCGGTGTGAGAGGATCCTCCCCACTCATGTGAACAATACTCAATAAAAGGATGCACTGTGCGCCGTACAGAGCAAGAAGCTGTGCAAGGGTAAAGAACCCCTTTAGGCGGTTGAGCACACCCAGCTTCCGGGAGGCTGCCTTAGCAAGAATGGTAATATGGTCCTTCCAAGTGAGAGCCGAAGAAAAAGAGACACTGAGAAGATGAAGGCTTGATTTTTGTATTGTTGAAGTGTAAGGATAGTCCTCTGGGAGTTCTGGATGGGTAGTAAGATGAAGAAATTGAGTTTTGGAAGCATTAAGGGGGGTGACTTGCTTTTTGTTATTTCTGTCCTTTTCTCTCTTTCTCTGGCTTGTATCCATTCGGCCCCATTCAGCCAACTATTTTAAGACGTTTATCCCCATCTAGGTGTCGATTTCTTCCTGGTGAGCGATAGCGAGCCAGCATTATATGAAGAAATGCTGCTTCGCCGGAGACATTTTTCTATCGAAAAATGTACAAATTTAGCCTGCTGTCAAACAAAACTAAAAAATATGCTGGCTCGCTACCGCTCACCAGTAAAAAATTGACACCTGGATGGGGATAAACATTTTAAAACAGTATGCTGAATGGGGCCAAATGGATACAAGCCAGAGAAAGATAGAAAAGGACAGAACAAAAACAGGTCACCCCCCTTAAAGACAACAAGGTTTTCTCTGCCCCAATTGGAAATAGTAGTTAGATCAGAAGATAAGTGTTGCATGGCTTCATTACATTTGCTTTTGAGGGATTGCTGGCTGGGGGGTTTTGGAAAACTAATTGAATAGTGTAAAGTAGAGTCGTCTGCATATGAATAGATGGGACTGGAGGTACAGTTGAGAAGGTCATTTATGAAAATTAGAAAGAGAATGGGAGATAGGACAGAGCCCTGAGGAACACCGAAATTTATAGGATGGGGAAGTGAGCGATGGCCGTCCACAACCGCAGCTATGAAACGGCCGGAAAGGAAATTAGAGACAAAAGCACAGATGGATGGATAGAAACCGAAGGAGGGTAGTTTAGACATTAAACATTTGTGCCAGACTCTATCGAAGGCCTTCGATATGTCTAGTACAATAGAAAAGGTTTCACCGAAGTCCCGAAAGGAGGATGACCAAGAGTTAGTAAGATTTGAAAGAAGATCACCAGTAGAGCGACTCTTAAGGAAGCCATACAGGTGATCTGAGAGGAGATTATGAGAAGAGAAATGCTTAAGAAATTTGGAAGCAAGAATAGCTTCAAAAACTTTAGAGATACAAGAGATGAGAGCAATTGGACGATAGTTGGAGGGTTGAGAGCGGTCACCCTTCTTTGTGACAGGTTGAATGAGAGCAAACTTCCAGCAAGAAGGGAAGACGTTAGAGGAAAATTAGAGACGAAAAAGTTTGCCTAGGCAGTGAGTCAGCACAAAAGCGCAGGTTTTTAATACAACAGGAGCAACACCGCCGGGACTGTACGCCTTCTTAGTATTAAGCCCAGAGAGGGTAGAAAATACATCTTTAGAAGAGATTAGTATATTAGGCATAAGAGGGGGGTGGAGAGGGAGGAATAGCACCGGAATCATCCAAGGTGGAGTTTCTAGCAAAAGTTTGAACGAAGAGTTCAGCTTTGTCAGAGTAAGAAGTGATGGTTGTGCCATCAGAATGGAAAAAGGGAGGGATAGACGAGGAAGAGAAATTGTTGGAGAGGTTTTTGGCTAGATGCCAGGAAGCTTGGGAAGAGCTAGAGTTGGATAGCTCAGTGCATTTATTGTGGTAGGCAATATGGTTTTAGACGATGTCGATCAACTGCAGACATTCTTTGCCTTCTTACGCATCAAATCAACCAAGCTACAGACCAACATATTGAAACACATACAATAGCACTGGATATATCAAAGGCATTTGATAGAGTCTGGCATCAATCCTTATTGTCGAAGATGTCACACTACGGCCTTGCATCATTAGTTCCACTAATTTCTTCTTATCTTCATAACAGAAAAATATGTGTAATGGTAGATGGCCTTTATTCTCAATTTCACTCAATAAATGCTGGTGTTTCCCAGGCATCAGTTTTGGCCCCAATTCTGTTCCTCATTCATATCAATGATCTCATATCTACCACTCATAATCCAATACATTCCTACGCAGATGACTGAACACTCCACAGTTCCTTCACATTTACCAATTCTTTCACCCAACCCGATCTTATAAATTCAAAAATAAACACTGCAATTTCTCTGAACCAAGACCTTTCTAGAATTAATGAATGGGGACAAAAGAATCTAGTTTCCTTTAATGCACAGAAAACCAAGTACATTCAATTTTCTAACCGACAGAATCTCACTATCTATCTATCTATCTATTGCCTGACGCCGTGATCCCCGAAGGGGTGGCCACGAACGAACCGCCCCCATGCACCTCTGTCCCCAGTCAGTCAACGCCCCTCCCCACACCAAGAAACCGCCTTCGTTCATGTAGTTCCTCACTCCATCCTTCCACCTCATATTCGGTCTACCTCTCCCCCTCTGTCCCTCCACCTCGCTCTCGTACACCCTCTTAGTCATCCTCTCGCTTTCCATACGTTCCATATGGCCGAACCATATCAAGTTGTTCCTTTTCACACTTTCCAGCACATCTACCTCCACACCACACCTCCTTCTTACTTCCTCATTAGTCTGTCTATCCCTCCATGTAACTCCGCACGCACTCCTTAAGTAATTCATTTCCACTGCTCTCACTCTTGGTCTGAGTCTCTCAACCAACGTCCATGCTTCGCTTCCGTAAGTCAGTGTCGGGATTACCACACTGTCATGCAAGGACTTCTTCACTTCCATACTGACCACCCTATTTCTTGTTACTGCTTTTAGCGTTCCTACAACCCTCTTCCCCTGTTGTACCGTCTCCCGCACCTCTTCATCCATAGTCCCATCTTTACTCAACACACTGCCCAGATACTTAAAAGAGTTGACGATCTCCATAGCCTGACCGTTCAGCTTCACCTCACACTCTGTGACTTCACCCCTTTCGAAGACCATAACCTTGCTCTTCCCCGTATTTACCTTCAAATTCCGTTTTTCGCACACTGTTCCAAACTCATTTACCAGACCCTGCAACTCCCATTCATTATCACTCATCAGAACTGTATCATCTGCAAACAGCAGTATAGGTAGCTTCCACTCAATTCCCTCCCTTTTCAGCGATACACCAACATCCACTGCTCTTGATAGTATTTCTTTCATAACTCCATCCATATATACAGTAAACAACCACGGGGACATCACACACCCCCTGTTTCAAACCAACTTTCAGGTCAAAGAACTCGCTCTGCTCACTCTCCACACGTACTGCCGCCTTTGCACCCTCATACATGCTCTTCACTGCTTTCAGCAACTTGCCCTCTACTCCGTATATTCTAAGTACTTTCCACAAACCTTCTCTATCCACTCTGTCATAGGCCTTCTCCAAGTCCATAAAGGCAACATACACCTTTTGTTTCTTCTCCAGATACTTCTCCACAACACAATTCAGGGTAAAAATCTTATCTACACATCCTCTTCCCTTCCTAAAACCTCCCTGCTCGTCGCCTATCCATTTCTCCGTTCTCACTCTCTCTCAATCACTACCCTACTGTATACCTTCCCTACTACGCTTAGAAGACATATTCCTCGGACACTCCTCTTTCCCCTTTGCCCTTATATAGGGGGGACTATTATGCCAGTCTTCCAGTCATCGGGTGCACTCCCCTTCTCCCATGCTAGTTTGCACATTTTCCATACCCATTCTATCACTATCTCACCACCATACCTCAACATTTCCCCACACACTCCATCTGTTCCTGGTGCTTTCCCCAACTTCACTCTTTTCATGGCTTCCCACACTTCTGACCTCCTGATCCCCACCTCCTCCTCCACTACTTCTCTTCTTCTCCCTCCCATACCATATCCAGCTATGTTTGCTGGCTCTTCATTCCTTTCATTTAGCAACTCACTGAAGTACTCCCTCCATCTTTCGACTCTCTCTTGCTTCTCGGCTAGCATTCTCCCATTCTTATCTTTCACCCCTTACTGTTTCCCTTGCTACCTTCCCTAACTTTCTTTACTTCTTTCCAGAACAGTTTCTTACTCTCCCTCCATTTTACACTCAGATTCCTTCCAAATTCCTCATCTACTCTTCTCTTACTTTCCTTCACTACTCTCTTCACCACCCTCTTACTCTCCACGTACCTCGCTCGTTCTATCTCTCGGAATCTTCATTCCCTCTACTACCCAACCACTCTCTATATGCTTTCTTCTTTTCTTCCACAGCTATTCTTACCTCTTCTGTCCACCATGCTGTACCTTTCACTCCCCTCCCTCTTCTCCTCACTCCACACACCTTCTCACATGCTGCACAGATCTCATCCTTAAACACCTTGCTCATCTCCTCCACTTCCTCCATAACTTCCAGGTCGAACCCACCTAGTCGTCTTTCCACTGCTCTCCTGTACTCCTCCCTGACTTCCTCCTCCTGCAACCTCTCCACCCTCCTCACCATTCCACCTCCTCTCGCCTCCCCTCCCGCTCATCCTCACCCACTTCTTTTGTATCCTAACCTTAGCTACCACTACATAATGATCAGACAGACCCCCTCCAATACCCCTATACACCCTAGCATCCATCACAGATTTCTTCATTCGTTCATCCACACATACATAATCAATCAATGACTTTCGTTCCACCACTGTCTTATCCTTCATCGTCAACATCCGTTTCCACGTGTACCTGTGGATCATTCTGTGTCGGAAGAAGGTGTTGGCTATCCACAGCCTCCTCCCCACACATACGTCCACAAGTGCACTACCATTCCCATTCACCTCTGATGGTACCCCCCACCCTCCCACCACTCCCTCAACTTTCCTATCATCCACCTTACCATTCATATCCCCAATCAGAAATATTCTTTCGTTCTTGTCAAACTTCTCCAGGCACGCCTCCACATTCATCCAGAACTCCTCTTTCTTTCTTTCAAGTATATCCTCTGTCGGGGCATACACGCATACAATCACCCACGTTTGTATTCCTACTTTCATTCTCACCCACACAATCCTTGAACCCACAGACCCATACTCTCTTACACATTCCTTCCATTTGCTACTTACAAACAAACATGCACCTTCTCTCGCTGTTCCTTCACTCACTCCAGCACACACACCCATTCCACACTCCCACTCTCTAACATCTGAACCTTTCCATTTGGTCTCTGTCATTCCACATACATCCAGCCTGGCATTCACTAACACTTCCAGAACCTCTCTCTCTTTTGTGCCATCATTCATGCCACTAACATTCCACGTAGCCATTCTCAGAATGTCCGAAGGCATGTCCTTAGTCGGTCGTGGTTCGTCAACGTTGGTTCCGTCCGCATCCGAGGCTGTTCGTTCGTTTTTCTTTGCTTAGATATTTTTTCCGGGTGGGGGTCGCAAGCCCACCGACCCAACCTCTTTAGTCGCCTCTTACGACATGCAGAAGGCACGTGGGGCATATTCTATTCCCTAACCCCCAGGGGGGAATCTCACTGACTCCCATATATTTTTTAATTATGTAAATATTTCCACTTCCCCTAGTATTGGCATTCTCGGTGTAACATTAACTACTAACTTGAGCTGGACACATTATGTTAGAAGCATTGCTAAGAATGCCTCTAAAAAACTGGGACTCCTGTACAGAGTTCGAGAATTCTTCACTGACGAGCAGTTGGCCGTAATATATAAAAGTCATGTGCGTTCTCAGATGGATTACGAGTGGTTGCATTGAGGCAGTTGGACAAAATTCAAAATAAAGCTATTAGATTAATCAATAACCCTGCAATCACACAGGACCTTCCTACATTATCCATACGAAGAAACGTTGCATCCCTTGCATTATTCTACAGATATTTTCACAGGAATTGTTCCGAGGAACTTGCTTCAATTGTGCCGCCTCTCCACATCTTTCCCCGTAGAACTAGGGCAGCTGAGAGCGCCCATGAATTTACACTTTCTCCTCCACAATGCAGAACTTCTGCTTATCAAAATTCATTTATCCCTAGAACTACTACTCTTTGGAATTCACTTCCCTCGAGTTGCTTTCCACAAACTTACAATCTACAAGTTTAAATCCAGTTGTTACAAACATTTTATGAATGGAGGATGCCTTTAGGCACATGGACCTTTTTGTTTTATCTGTGTTTTTCCTTCCTCCGTTCATTGTCTCTTTAAAAAAACAAAAAAACACACAATTTAAAAATTGACAGGAATTGAAGATCAATATGATTGAGAATACACCGACGATTGTCAGTTTATAAAGTAGCGCAGTGGTAACCATAATAGGCATACATTCAAAGTGTAGGAGTTCGAGCCCCTCGGACGTAGTTTGTTATTTTTTTAATTCGTAATTTGGATAATTTTAAACTAATATATGGTAGCCTACAATGTTTAAAATTGGTTAAAGTATATAGAGTTTATAAAGTATATGTTTCTTGATTACAATAGGCTCACAATATTATCGAATCTACTGTTATTACACTAACTACCCTTATGTAACTAGTCTAACTGCTAACTTAATTTTATCCTTTCATAAATTAACTAATTGTGTCCTAACTTAATGTTATATCCTAACCTAGATTACCATATCCTAGTTTATATACTAAACTACAGTATTATTGTATATAATAACCCAAGACACTCAAAACGTAGTATATATGAAATTAACACATTATCTGCAAAATATGTTATTTCACTTCGTATAATGTAATTCTAAGTAAAAACTAAAACAAACCAAAATAAATCAATACAAAAATATCGCTGCCACGGGATACTCGATCCCCCGTTATCAACCTGTTGAGTACCGGTACCGTCCTTGTAACTATATTTTGGTTACGGTACCATTAGACAATATTAGTTTTTTTTTTTTTTTTTTTTTTTTTGAGACAATGAACGGAGGAAGGAAAAACACAGATAAAACAAAAAGGTCCATGTGCCTAAAGGCATCCTCTATTCATAAAATGTTTGTAACAACTGGATTTAAACATTTGTAGATTGTAAGTTTGTGGAAAGCAACTCGAGGGAAGTGAATTCCAAAGAGTAGTAGCTCTGGGGATAAATGAATTCTGATAAGCAGAAGTTCTGCATTGTGGAGGAGAAAGTGTAAATTCATGGGCGCTCTCAGCTGCCCTAGTTCTACGGGGAAAGATGTGGAGAGGCGGCACAATTGAAGTAAGTTCCTCGGAACAATTCCTGTGAAAATATCTGTAGAATAATGCAAGGGATGCAACGTTTCTTAGTATGGATAATGTAGGAAGGTCCTGTGTGATTGCAGGGTTATTGCTTAATCTAATAGCTTTATTTTGAATTTTGTCCAACTGCCTCAATGCAACCACTCCACTTCCACCCCACAGAGGTGAACAGTAATCCATCTGAGAATGCACATGACTTTTATATATCACGGCCAACTGCTCGTCAGTGAAGAATTCTCGAACTCTGTACAGGAGTCCCAGTTTTTTAGAGGCATTCTTAGCAATGCTTCTAACATAATGTGTCCAGCTCAAGTTAGTAGTTAATGTTACACCGAGAATGTCAATACTAGGGGAAGTGGAAATATTTACATCATTAAAAAATATATGGGAGTCAGTGAGATTCTGTCGGTTAGAAAATTGAATGTACTTGGTTTTCTGTACATTAAAGGAAACTAGATTCTTTTGTCCCCATCCATTAATTCTAGAAAGGTCCTGGTTCAGAGAAATTGCAGTGTTTATTTTTGAATTTATAAGATCGGGTTGGGTGAAAGAATTGGTAAATGTGAAGGAACTGTGGAGTGTTGAGTCATCTGCGTAGGAATGTATTGGATTATGAGTGGTAGATATGAGATCATTGATATGAATGAGGAACAGAAATTGGGCCCCAAAACTGATCCCTGGGGAACACCAGCATTTATTGAGTGAAATTGAGAATAAAGGCCATCTACCATTACACATATTTTTCTGTTATGAAGATAAGAAGAAATTAGTGGAACTAATGATGCAAGGCCGTAGTGTGACATCTTCGACAATAAGGATTGATGCCAGACTCTATCAAATGCCTTTGATATATCCAGTGCTATTGTATGTGTTTCACCATGTTGGTCTGTAGCTTGGTTGATTTGATGCGTAAGAAGGCAAAGCATGTCTGCAGTTGATCGACATCGTCTAAAACCATATTGCCTATCACTGATTAATTTATTTATTCTCAAGATGCTTAATTATGTGATTATTTAATATAATTTCAAAGACTTTACCAAGAGTGGAAGTTATAGCTATTGGTCTGTAGTTTGATGGATCTGAAGAGGCACCTTTTTTAGGAACTGGATGGATGTTTTGCTTCTTTCCGGGGTAGTGGGAAGCATGAGGGATGAGTACACAGACGGAAAATTTTTGCCAATACAGGAGCGAGCACCAAGGAGCAATTCTTAAGTACTATTGGAGGAATTTCATCTGGACCAGGAGCCTTATCTACCGAGAGATTCTGCAAAATAGTTTTGACATGTCTGGTGTGGATCTTAAGTGAGGGAATTTCAGGCGAATTCAAATTAAGTACAGGGACATCTTGATTTATTTCATCTAAGGTTGAGTTGGTGGAGAAAATATCCGCAAGAAGGTTAGCTTTACCTCGTGGGTCACTTACAAGATTCCCAGTCGGAGATTTTTAATGGTGGAATGGATGAAGCAGTAGTGAAGTTTGGATTTAAATGAGTTAAGAGTAGACCAAAATATTTTGTTATCATTTGGATTATTTAGAAGTTTATTTGCCTGTTTGTGGAGAAAGTTTGATTTAGTTAGGTTTAATACAGTTTTGGCATGATTTCTGATGTTTCTAAAGTAATTAAAGGCTTCATGTGTTTTTGATCTTGCGTATGCATTGTATACTCTTGCTTTTTGTTCAGTTACTCTAGCACAATTATGGTCAAACCATTTAGGTGAATTAGATCTTTTACTGTACTTGTGATGAGGAATAAAAGTTTCCATTCCAATTTTTACAAAATCTTGTATGTGGCTCAAGGTGGAGTGTGCATCATTAGAAAAGAAAAAGGTCCAGGGAATATCAATAAAGAAACCTTGAAGACCCTCCCAGTCTGCCCTATCGTAATGCCATTTAGTCACCAAAACAGGTTCAGAGTGGGAAGGTGTGGTAGGTGATAGACAGGTGGCCTGTATCAGACAGTGATCAGAAGATCCAAGCGGGGACCTCACTGTAACATCATAATTGTCTGAATTGGTTGTTAAAAGTAAGTCCAGTAGGTGGGAATTATGATTAGGATGATCTGGTACACGGGTGGGTTGGTTGACTAGTTGAGTGAGATTAAATGAGTCTGCAAATAGCTCACATTCAAGACCAGCATCATCAGTCCTGGCTGAATGAGTGAGCCATTCAACATTATGGACATTAAAATCACCCAACCCAGTGATTTCAGAAGAAGCATTTAAGTTGAGGACACTGAGTTGTGAGGACAGAGAATCAAAAAGACTTTGCTCTGGAGGAGTATTTGGGGAACGGTAGATGCAACATATGTATTTAAATTTACCAGCAGAAATTAATTTGTATATAGAATAATCAAAATAGGGACAATTGAAACTAGTAACCTCCTCCAGGGCAATTTCAGATTTTGCGAAGCAAACATACACCTCCTTTAGGTCTGAAATTTTGGAGCAGTTGATAACCTGGAAAATTAAATCTAGACGTGTCAGATGTGGATGTTACTTGAGTCTCTGTCAAAAAAAGGAGAGTAGGGGATTCTGCTTGAAGAAATTGGTGTACATAATTGATGTTAGAGTGAAGTCCCCTTATATTGCTAAAGAAAAAGCTGCACCGACGAGCAGCTTTGGGACGTTGCAATGCTCTTTAAGTTAGCTTAAATAGGGTATCCAGCGATTAACAGGCTTTGAACTATCTCACTTAGCCCTTTTACTATCACAAATCCTTCTTAAACTGCACACAATCGTCTAAATATAGCTAGACTATATTACATTGACGTCGCCAGCAAAGAAGTGGTTAATATTACAGCCAATGTCTCCCGCAAAAACAAAAAACACTAAATACGATTATTGAAGATATATGCAATCAACAGCGGTTTATCCCCTTCAGCACGATGATGCCTTTTTACCCTTGATTCTGGCAAAAATTACAAAATTATATTCAGCTTCAGAATTACTATGTGTTATTCAGCGGCTTTTTTGAGACAGTACTTACCCCTTTGAGTCCTAGAGGTAGATTATAAACCAAGGAAAATCATCTAATGGTAACCGGAGTATGATCAAAATTACGGCATTGTGCTAAAGGGGTTAATGACAAGACCATTTAACCGTTTTCCAGTTCATAATATATACATTTTCAGGCTTTATATCATTAGTTCGGAATTCAGTTGAGAGGAAACACCACGCAAATCGTAGATATGATGAAGGACGACGGAAAATAGGCCAGTGTGATAGCCCCTTAAGACTAAGATTTCCAAGGAACAAACCCGTTTCTCAGGTAATATGTTCACTTTGCATACAGTTATGTCAGAGCATATCTAAGGTTGCAAATATATCCGCAGTTAATTAGAACTAATAGCAGTTATTGGAATTGTTGAAGGTTCCTATTGCGAAATGACCATTTCTGCCTCTACTGTGTGAACTTTAATATATATGACAAATTACATAACTTATATAATAGGACAAATTACATATAATTATGGATGGGTATATTATATCATACTCAGAGATCAAGCAAAATACAACCATACCGAAATACACATCACTAGAGGTTTAAAGTAAGCCCGATAATGTTGTGGCATTAAAACAAACATATTTTGCAATTAACTGGGTGCAATTTATTTTGGGTGGAGTGGACTCGTTAGCCTTGGTCGGCAAGTCATCTAGAGGAGACAACCTTATACCAAATCCGGGTGGATGGGACTCATCAGCCTTGGTTGGCAACCTGTCTACGGGAGTAAACCTGATACAAATCCGTACTGTTTACCTAGGGTAAGGCAGGTTAGTGGATGGATTAGCCGAACACCACAGTAGAAAAATAGTGCTAATAAAGTAGACGTGCCGTTTTGCCCAAAATCAAAACGGCATACCCAACTCTGCGATGGGTTACCATCATCACTACTAATACCATCATCAATCACAATCAACATAATCACTACTACTGCCATCATCACTACAACTGCCATCATCACTTACAACTGCCACATCATCACGAGTACTGTCATCATCACCATTACTATGATCATCATCACTAACTACAATTACAATTAATCACTACTAACTCTCACCATCATCACTGTCCATTGTCACTAGCATCTTAATCACTACTATCATCATTGATACTACAACTATCAACCATCATTACTAATATCACCACCATCTTACAATCAGCATCACTACTGGGACATCATCACTACTACTATAACCATCATCATTACTACTGTCACAAATATTACCATAATTTATTCTACTGTCACCATCATCACTACTACTGCCATCATCACCATTACTATGAACTTCATCACCACAACTATCGTCATTACAAATTTACCCATCCTCACTACTACTCACCATCATCACTAATACTCACACCATCATCACTACTGTCATTATTATCACTACAACTATCATCATCACTACTATTATGACCATCATTACTACTACTGTCACCATCATATCTACTACTGTCATCATCATCACTACTGTCATCATCATCAATACAACTATAACCATCATCACTACAATTATCACCATTATCACTATAAATCCAAATATTACTACCATCACTTCTATCTATCTATCTATCTATTGCCTGACACCGTGATCCCCGAAGGGGTGGCCACGAATGAACCATCACTTCTAATGCCAACTAAACTAACTTAACCTAGCAAATGCATAGCGAGATGTTTTCACTCCCAGAATGCCATCATTGCTGGGGGGGGGGGGGGTTCCGGGAGGGTTTTGAGGGGGGGGGGTGGGGGGGGGGGGGGGGCAAAACCATATTTTGGACCTAAAATCATAACTATTGCATAAATTCAAAAACAAATTTTTGACTGACGTTTGCATTCACGCAACAAATGTTCGTGTGAAATTTGGTGAAAATCCGTCCAACGGTCTAGGAGGAGTTCCGAGACAGACGGACGACGACGACGACGACAGAATTTTTTTTCGTGTGGTACCCACTATTTGGGGGGGCGATACCTAACTCTGCTTACGCAGAGTTGACAAGATACCCGAGGGCCTCGGAGTCGGACGGATCCTAAATTGAGTGGTCAATCTTGTAAGTCCTTCACTAAACTGGCTCGGGTTGTCCCGATCACAGGGAATAGGTCCGCTTGGGGGCATTCTGTGTATGGCCATCCTCGTAAGGGGAGTAAGGTGTCCGGCAATAGATAGATAGATAGAATTTATCATATGGTCGGTTATGTCACCTGACGGTAAATTGAATCCCGTAGCAACTGATTTATCGAAACGTAATGGAAAAATATGAAACTATGTCATATTACTCTGCCAAGTCCTCATAATAAAGTAGACGTGCCGTTTTGCCCAAAATCAAAACGGCATAAACCCAACTCTGCGATGGGGTACCATCATCCACTATTAAATACCATCATCACTACTACTACTTCCTTCATAACTACAACCGCCATGCAATCATCACGACTACTGTCATCATCACCATTACTATGAATCATGCCTCACTACTCCAATTACAATTCATCACTACTATTCTCACCATCATCACTACTACTGTCCACGCAGTGTCACTACCATCTTAATCACTACTAGCCATTGATAGGACTACAACTATCAACCAGCATTACTACTATCATCACCACCATCTTATTACAACTCAACATACTACTGTAGAACATCATCACTAATACTATGAACCATCATCATTACTACTGGTCACAAGTATTCCCATCCTGTATCCGGTACTGGATCACCATCATCAGTGTCTACTACTGCCATCATCACCACTTCGACTATGCATCTTGCCTCATCACAACTATTGTCATCATCACGACAGATTTTCACCAGTCATCACTAATACTAACCATCATCCCTAATACCTCACATCATCGTCACTTTCCATCATCACTCCTGTCATTATTATCACTACTAACACTTGTCATTACTTTGTCCCCATCCTCACTACTATTATGAACCATCATCACTACTAGCTAAGTACCTGTCCAACCGTCATATCTCTACTAACTACGGTCAACCATTCATATCTACCTACTGTTCCATCATCATCACTAACTGTCACCAAGTCATCAATACAACTAACAACCATCATCCCCTAACTATCTCACCATCATCACTAACTATCAACCATCAATCCCACTATTACTACCATCCACTTCTAATCCCAACTAAACTAACTTAACCTAGCACATACACTAGCGAGATATTTTCACCCCCAGAACGAATGCGTTTCCTTGGGTCCGGGAGGGGGGGGGGGGGGGTAAAACCATATTTTGGACCTAAAAATCATAACTATTGCATAAATTCAAAAATCTTTTTTGAGCTGAACGTTCGCATTCCAACGCAACAAATGTTCGTAGTGCAATTTGGTTGAAAATCCGTCCCCCCAACCGGGTCCTAGGGGAGGAGTTTCCGAGACAGACGGACCCACGACAGCAACGCCACGCCGAACGACAGACATTTTTTTTTTTCGTTGTGGTACCCACTATAGGGGGGGGGGGGGGGGTGGGGTGGGGGGGGGGGGGGGGACTAACCAAAACTCTGCTTACGCAGAGTGGATAAACAACATATTCATATATTTTCATATTCAACATATAATTCTTCGTTCATAGTTTGAGTAATAAAGATGAGGACATGACAATTTACCATCAACTAAATATATACCAACTATAGTTATAAATCACGGCAATATGATTCTAAACACAATTGTATGCCACTTTTTATAATTGTTGCCACATATTAGCAAAACATAAATCAGGCTTCAATATAATAGAGTAGACCGTGCCCGTTTTGGCCCAAAATCAAAACGGCATAACCCAACTCTGCGAATAAAAGTCTAGCTGGGATGAAGTATGCCTAGGAAACAATGGCTGAGCAAGCCGGCTCGTAGCCTAGCAAGGTCCCTTAAGACTGTACGGGCCAAATTACGTTAAATGACGGGGTGGCTCCCTTGAGAGACCCAGATCGCTAGTATCTGGTTCTCTCCTGGCGACCCTCTCAAAGTAAAACCAAAACGAGTTAGCACAGTGTTGGGTGGCAGAGGCCCAAAAGCCCTCACTAGCATCGCACAACAGTGCTAAACTCACAAGGTACACAGTCAGAAATGACCCCCTAGGCTTCCCACGTCTCCGTTGCGATTGTAATCAGGTTCAACAAAACCTGGTACACATCGGAAATCACAACACAAGTAGCCTATACCACCCAGTTTAGCATTAACTAGCCCAGCAAGACAGCCAAGGAATAGGTAGGGAGACACCGTGACTGTGTCCGAACCTCTACAGAGAAAATAGTAACCCCTCCAAAATGCCTAACTAAACAATGTATATCTGAGAGCTTTTTTTTTATCAGCATATAATACGATGGCCGATATATGAAATCGTGCAGAACCAAAGGGGAGTTTATTATATTAAATATATTAGAAGAATGAGAGGTAAGAAGTTGAGAGATAGAGAGAAACTGTTCTATAGGTAGAAGTCGGGGGACAGGTGGCAAGGGAGATGTTAAGGGTACTGCTGGTCAGGCAAGCTCTGACGCAAGGAAGACACAGAGGCAGCAGGAAGCGCGGGGGGGGGGGGACTACTTCCTGATGCGGGCAGGAGGGTGGTACGGCAGCCAGCCACTCAGAGGGCCTCGGCCTGAGGCATGATGTCATCGAGGCAACCGTGTAACCCATCTGTCTCCTGTACTTACTCACTCACACTTCCTCTAGCTGTATCATTCAGGTCCTTATACATTAAACTTATAACTGATGATATCAAATATAATGCATTGTCACAGGGCGAAAATAAAGACCACTTCTGTACTGCCTGTGGACATGAATGATTCACCAGCAAGAAAGAATACAACATTTTGTAGATAGACTGGAGCCAAATACATTGCCCTGGCGAGTGTTAAGCGAGTGGCCAAGCGAGCGGCTGAGCCCACGTGGCGTTCTGCTAAGCTGCATGGCGTCACATTATGTAATATATCTATCTATATATTCTATATATCCTATATACTCAGGCACCCTTCCCAAATTTTCCTTTTTTTTTTTTTTTTTTTTTTTTTTTTTTTTTTTTATTTTTTTTTTTTTTTTAATGGGGTTGGCTGACCAGGAGACCCGAGAGCCGCGAACAGGGTTACAGTCACAACATGTCAGAAAAACAAAACACAAAATCTTACACACTATCTTAGGTCGCCCAGGAGAAATACCCAGAGACTGGACTAAAGTATGGTAACCGAGTAATATAGTTAATTCATATTTGGCCGAGATTATTGAGTGGGGGGGGCACGTACTGGACCTGGTGTGCCAACGCTTGAATGTGTGAATACGGTGGACTGTGTGGAGTTTTCAGTTTGTGCCGATCGACAGTTTGGTGATTGCATAGACACAGGAAGCAGCGGTGACCTGGCCCCCGTGATGGACCTCGAGTCGCGCGGGCCAAACAATGTGAACTCAATGGTACAACTTTATTGTGCAGGTGTCCGTAAACTGAAAGATTCATAGCGACTGTGGTCTTTCATAGTTTGCCGGTCAGATGGAAAGTGGGAAGCCAAACAAAAGGACACATGTATTTGTTCTGGTAAGGTTTTTTGAAAAAGAGAGTATTGACGCCCTCAGTAATTGTCACGATTTATATATTATTTCAAGCTACATTTAGACGATTATATGACACTCAAGAAGGATATATATGTTAGCTAAAAGGACTGATTGAGATAGTCCAGAAAGCCCTAAATGTTTAGAACATTCCTTCCTAAACTGAAGCCAATAGTCTAATAGTTGCCATAATAAAATGAAAAAGTCGTCACCGGCACTGAATGGGTTATAATGAGCGTATTTTGAAAGAAGATATAATATGCACTACAGAATGACAAAAATAAAGTATTATATTGTTAGTGACGTTTTGTCTGTATGCTTTGGGCCCCTAATTTTTTTATCTTATTTGTTTATTTTAAGTAACCTTTACTTAACAGAAGAGAACTACAACTACTAACCACCACCACTACTACCACTACCACCACCACTACCACCACTTACTACCCCACCACCACCACTACTACCTCTACCACAACCACCAACCACTACTAACTACTACTACCACACCACAACAACCACCACCACCACCACCACAACAAACCCACTACCGTACCACCCGAACCCTTGCCTTGCACCTACAACGGCGACACATACACAGAAGACCACGTAAGGCAGTAATGTTTTTTTTGTTTTTTTTTTTTTTTCTATGTGAGTGAGGGAGACAAAAGGGCGAACTCCCTGCATAGAGTGCCTCCCCCTGAGTTGAAAGAGTGACAGGGCCAAAATCCAAGGGACGGTCGAGCCAAAAGCCATGGCCTGGACCCATGAAGTTTGAAGGCACTTTAAGTCATAGGAAGAGGGAAAGACTGATTCTGGGAGGAAGTTCCAGAGCTTCAGCAGTTGAATAGCAGAAAGACTGAGAATAACATTCTCTCTGGGGGTTGGAGTAGTTGCATCAGGGTAGGGTGGGATGTGTTGTTGCAAGACGGTTTTACTATGTATCCTAGGTCGAGGAGGTGGGTTATAACACTGGGAAGCTCCTGAGGAACATTGATTATTGTAGTAGTGATAGAATATCGAGAGAATTATGCAACATTGCGGTGAATATGAGGAGATTGCAGTAGATGTTTGGTGAGCGGATGGGATTTAAGGATAACGAAAGGCTTTCCTTTTTTACTCTTTGTCTAGGAGTGCGGTTGTGAGAGGATTCCTCCCCACTCCATGTGAACAATACTCAATAGAAAGGATGCCTGTGCGCCGTATAGAGCAAGAAGCTGGTGTCAAGGGTAAAGAAAACCCTTTAGCGGTTGAGCACACCCAGCTTTCCAGGAGGCTGCCTTTGAAGCAAAACTGGTAATATGGTCCTTTCCAAGTGAGGGCAGAAGAAAAAGAGACAACTGAGAAGATGAAGGCTTGCATTTTGTATTGTTGGAAGTGTAAGGATAGTCCTCTGGGAGTTCTGGATGGGTAGTAAGATAAAAGAAATTGAGTTTTTTGGAAGCATTAAAGGGGGGTGACTTGCTTTTGTTATTTCTGTCCTTTTCTCTCTTTCTCTGGCTTGTATCCATTATCGGCCCCCATTCAGCCAACCTATTTTAAGACGTTTTTTAAATTTAAAAAATAATTATTATATATTAATATAATATATTATCCCCATCTAGATGTGTTCGATTTCTTCCTGGCGAGCGATAGCGAGCCAACATTATATGAAGAAACCCTGCTTCGCCGGAGACATTTTTCTATCGAAAAATTTACAAATTTAGCCTGCTGTCCAACAAAACTAAAAAATATGCTGGCTCGCTACCGCTCACCAATAAGAAATTGACACCTGGATGTGGATAAACATTTTAAAAAAACAGTATGCTGAATGGGGCCAAATGGATACAAGCCAGAGAAAGATAGAAAAGGACAGAACAAAAACAGGTCCACCACCCCTTAAAGACAGCAAAACAAAAAGGTTTTTCCTGCCCCATTGGAAATAGTAGTTAGATCAGAAGATAAGTGTTTCCTGGCTTCATTACATTTTGCTTTTGAGGGATTGCTGGGCTGGGGCCATTTTGGGAAAAACTAATTGAATAGTGTAAAGTAGAGTCGTCGGCCATATGCATATTTGGATGGGACTGGAGGTACCAGTTGAGTAAGGTTATTTATGAAAATTAGAAAGAGAAATGGGGGAGATAGGACAGAGCCCTGAGGAACACCGAAATTTATAGGATGGGGAAGTGAGGCGATTGGCCTGTCCCCACAACCGCAGCTATGAAACGGCTGGAAAGGAAATTAGAGACAAAAGCACAGATGGATGGATAGAAAACCGAAGGAGGGTAGTTTTAGACATTAAAACATTTTGGCCAGACTCT